>RJWH01003178.1:0-171867 GCA_004363575.1 Solenodon paradoxus | reverse complement strand
AACTAAATAAATTAAATCAAACAAAAATAGACTTTTAGTCAATAAAAAAAAAATGGTTGCAGGAAGTGAATGGGAACAGGTTGGATAATTTGGCAGAGGGAATTGATTGTATTGTGAAGAAGTATTCAATTGGTGGTGGTGAACCTAATTTGTTTTATACAGATGTTGATTTATAATGATATGCACATTAAACCTATATGAAGTTAAGATGCAATGTTCCTTAAATAAAATTAACTTAAAAATAATTGAAAAGATGATTTCTTCCATTTCTCTTTGTAGAAAGGACTGCTACTCAAGAAAAAAGCAAGATTCATTAGAAAATTTTGCAATTATGAAACAAATTATGATTTATACCAGAATAGTAGCTGTACATGTAGAATAGTCAAGTGATAGATATATTTCGAGAATAAAATCAATATATTTTATAATATAGTATGATTTCATAGTAATGGTTAAATCAAAGGTGATTCAAAAATTTAATACAAAAATAGAAATTTGCATTTAAAAAATGGGGATGCTAGAACTCAGAGAAGCATGTTTCAATTTAAAATAAATTTCTGTCAGTGGAACACATTGTGATGTCTCTTCAACATGCAAATGGGTATGTTAATTAAGCATATAGAAATACATATTTATGGACTGAATTTTAGACTATGTTTTGGGTTATCTTAAGAGTTAGAATTAAAAGCTATGAGAATGGTGAGATCACCTATGGAATGTATTTAGATGGAGAAGACTAAAGACTGATTCTTAGGACATTCGAAATTGTATAGTTTGAGGAAGTGAAAAGAGATGAACAAAGTAGACCGAGAATGTGTAGTACAATGGAATATAAAAACTGAGAGTCAGAGGTAAACAGAAACCAAGGAAATATTTCAAAAGATGAACATGATCCACAATATCAAATGTAAATAAAAAAATAAATCTGTCAAGTTAAATTAAATCTGATATATACTCTATTTGAGCACCAAGAGAATTATGTGTACATTAATAAGAGAAGTTTTATAGTGGTATTGCAAGTGAAAGTCTGGAAAGAGCAAATTCAAGACAGAATGAGAGAAAATAAATTAGAAAAAGCTGATAGCGATAGCCGCTCTGAATAATTTACTAAAAAGGAAGCAGAAATTGTGAGTTCAAGGAAGGAATTTTCAAAAGACAGAAATCTAGATTGTATTTTGATAAAGGTTTATTACTATGTTTTTTTTTCCATTATTGATTCATTTTTCTATTTATATGCTCAATCAATACTTATTATCTTCAAAATACATTGAAATTGGTGAAAATATTCTAATAGAGTATAAACAATGTACATGCATGCATATCTATATGGAAATGCCATAAGTTCTAAACTTCAGACATTGCTGTAAAGCATTTGAATCATTAATATGCTAACATAGGCAATGCGAGGCATATAAAGAGAAATATGAATTTACTAAGAAATATATTTTCATCAATTTTGTATTACAATAACAATTTGAACTACGTTATTTTAAACTATATACTTAGAACTAACATGCATATTTCAAAGTAAGGAAAATATATATTAAACTATACATTCATAAAGACATTATAATTGAGGATAAGGGGCACTATGAAAGCTCCATTTTATCTGAGATTTTTGTACAATATTGATTTCTCGTCTGGGAGTTTTTCTCTTGCAGTATTTTGAAAATATAATTTTATTCTCATCTGACCTGAAGTTTTGGTGAGAAGTATAGCTATAGCCCGATGGGAGTACCTTTATATATTGTTTACTTTTCTCCACCTGACCACATTTAATATTCTTTCTTTGATTATGACTATTGATATTTTCACAATTATATGCCTTAGTGTATGTCCTTTTGCATTTAGAAAACCAGGAGTTCTGTTGGCTCCGTTGATTATCTGTTGACTTCTTTTCCTAAGAGATGGAAGTCTTAAGCAATTATTTCTTTGAATATGTTCTCCCTTCCTTATTTATTTCTTCACCTACTGATATAACCATAATTCTTTTAAAAATAATTTTATTGTAATTTTTGCTTACAATGATGTGTGAATTTTAGTATATTGAAATCACACCACGTCAACACCAGAGTTCCAGTGCCCTCTACCTTGTCCCCCTGCCTTCTCCCATGCACATGCTTGGAAGTCACTATCTTGTCTTCTGTGTGGTTATTTATGGGTTTGTTCATATGTTGTTTCATTATAGAATATGTATGAATGAAACTATTCTGTAATTATTTTTATTTTTTCTGGCTTATTTCATTGAGCATGATCCCCTTTAGTTCCATTCAAATTGTTGCAAAGAGGAAATTTTCACCTTTTACAACTGCATAAATTTATACTGCATTCAGATACCAGTTTCTTTAAACGGTCATCTAATGATGGACATTTAGGTTTTTTCCATGTCTTAACTGTTGTGAATTGTGCTGTTATTAATCTAGGTGTGCAAATACCTTTTGATAGCGTTTTAGTGTTCTCAGCTATCTGCCTAGAAATGGGATTGCTGGGTCAAATGGTGGTTCCATTTTTATTTTTTTGAGGAATATCCACATTGTTCTACAAAAAGGTTGTGCTAATTTGCATTCCCCTGACATTGCAAAAGGGTTCCTTTTACTCCATAGTCTTTCCAACACTTGTTTCTGTTAGTTGTTATATAGTCCTTCTCCCTGGTGTGAGGTTATATCTTATTGTGGTTTTGATTTACATTTCTCTAATGATAAGTGATGTAGAGCATTTTGCACATGTGTGTATGCAATCTGTGGGTCTCCTGTAGATAGGTACCTATCCAGCTCTTCTATCCAGCTTCAAGTGGGTACTTTGTTTTTTTAGTTTTTGCATCCCTTATATATTTTGGAGGTTAAGCACTTGCTGATGTGCGCAGTGCAAATATCTTTTCCCCTTCCATGGGATGCCTTTTTGTTCTAGTTGTGATTTCTTTTGCTGCACATGTTGATATCATCAGAATTTTTCTACTTTTTCTTTAATGAAATACAAGAAATAAAGCTATAACTATTAGCAAATGATATATATATATAGAATATTTACAGAGTAATTCACAGAAACTACTACAAACAATTGATGAATACAACAGAGTGGAAGGATATAAAATCAACACACGAAAGTCAGAACCATTCCGGCATACAAGCAATGAAGTAGAGGAAAATTAAATTAAGACAGAAATTCCATTCATAATAGCACCAAAAAGATAAAATACCTAGTATTAAACATTAAAAAGTAAGTGACAGTTTTCTAGAATTGAAACTAAGAATTTTACACAATAAACATGGCGACACAAAGAGATGGAAAAGCATTACATGCAAATAGACCAGTTATCACGATCTATACTCGCTAAAGGAGCAATACTACCAACTCATTCTTTTTAAATGGCTGATCTTTCTTCTCCCCAAAGAGAGAATACTACACACATAGGCTTTTGTATAAAAATATCTGAAACTTGATCCATCATAACTTTTCATTAACCAGGTATGGACCATTTGAAAATGTCAAATACTTCCTGACACTGATTTTCAATGGCCTTTTTAAAAATTTCTAGTGGGTATGTAACAAAGATACTGTTAACAGACAATGAAGTTTTCTATGACATTAATCTTCAGACTGCTAGCTGCCACCTTTGTGCTATTCTCTAGAATATTTCTGCCTTTCTAGACTTAATAGATTCTCAAATTGTTTTATTTTTTATACATCAATTGATAGCATAACAATTGTCACTTTCAGTTCTTATTTTGTTTACTATGCTTGTAACAGTCTTTTTTTTCAAATACTGTTGGTCTTCTAATTGGTCAAGGTCAACTTTTCCATACACATTAAAGGGGAAAGTCACTTAACCTTCTGAGTTATCTTCTGAATAAATGGCAAAAGTTATCCATGCTAGTTCAAAATTTTAGGGATTCTTGTGTAATTTTGTGACAGATCATCCTAATATGAATTAGTATTTCTGTTATGATTCCATTTTTGAGATAGTGTTTTATTTTTACCTGAGAATGGAGAAGAGGATAAAAATATTAAATGTAAAAAAAAGTCAATGTAGAAAGAAAATAATGGAATGAAACAAATGAACACATAAATCCCAACAAAATAATAGGACACAGGACTGTGATTACTGAGGGAGTCGGGAGTGGGGAAGGGAAGGAAAGAAGGGAAGACTTGATGGTAAAGGATACTGGAACACTGGTAGTGGGTGTGAAATATAGTCTGAAAAGCAATTTCAATACCCTAAAATGAAAACAGCATTATAAAGAAAATAAATAATAAATGTTACAATTAAAAATTTTAAAGTAAATAAATAGCAGTTAAGAATAGTACAGTTTTCTATTGCTTATGTGTTCATTCAATAGTTTGGTACAGTTGCTTGACTAGAATTTTCACTTGCAATGTCAATTTATTTTACTTTAGTGTTCAAGTTTTACAATAATAATAAAATTTTTTTCAGTAGTTACGTCTGAGAAAGAGATAGCTTTCTGAGAGAACCATTTATTTCCAAGTAATTTGGACTTCTTGGTGTCTGTAAATGCCTTGGCCATATGGTTGAACTTACAGCATATACCTTCAAAAATATTTTGCATTTACACTGAGATCAATCTTAAATCTGTAGTCATTAATGATGCTAGACAATATATCCAAATGTCCCATAGGAACAACATTTTGTTATTTCTGCTATGCAATACTGGTTTAAAACTTTTGTTAGAAAAAGTTTCAAAATAAAATATATTATAATTGTAGTCTGTCATATGCAGTTCATTATCATCAGAGCAGCAATATATAATAAATATATATAGCAAAATAAGTCAGATTTGCAACTCTACATCTATCTGTAATGTATGATAACATGTTTTATACTGCTTGACTGTAAAGATAATACCTTATTCTCTTAATTTTGAAACTTTTCATTGATAAGTTGATTACTTAATTAAAAGATAAAGTGAATTCCGTTGTAGTCAGCCTTCTCCTGCAATTGCAAAATGCAAATTTACTTGCAGAAGTTTTTACTTAAGATTCAAATTTTAAAATAAAACCAACTACATGTTATATTATATAATGCAATTGTATATTGGAAATAAAAAGTACACGATTCAAAATATTCTTCATTTTAATGTAATTATTATCAATGTATGCACCACATTATAAAAATATTTGCAACTTTAAGTCTCTGTACTTGTGAAAAAAATGATTTGTTCACGTTTTATGCAGGAAAAGTAATACATTTATCAAAGTAGTTCCTAGAGAGGTAAAAGGAACTTTTTGTATTCCAAAAGGATAATACTTTCTTTTTTTTTTCTTTAAGGAAAGGTTCAGGAAGGAATGAAGGCCAATAGACAGGTAGACAGGAAGAGGGAGGAGGAAAAAGCTTCATTTTTCCATCTTTAACTAGTTGTTCACACTGGTCTCTTTTTCCCAAGGCTGGATATAAACCCAGAGATAAATGGTTTGCTCCTTCTGAGGCAAGTGACCTAGCTGCTACTGCTCCAGCGCACACCCCAAGATTATATACTTTCATTTAATTAACACTATGATAAAAGGGAAGCATTTAGGGCCTAACAAAATTTCATCTGAATTTAAGACAAGAGAACTCAATTTCTATTTTTCACAGGCTTGTTTCACCCTCAAGATGGTAAGGGGGCAATGTAGCTACAAGTAATCAAAGCAATTATAAAGATAAAGAGCATAGATACATACATGATTAATGCATGCATAAATGAATATTAATATTATTGGGTTTGAATGATATGTAGGGGACAATGGCATCAAGCTATTATTGTCTTTCATGCCTAAAATGTTTGCTATTTTAGCATTTAGCCATCTTAATTACATTATTTGCAAACCATGGGATAGCAAACTGTTTTCTTTTTATATCTTTCTCTGCATTAAAATAACCAACTTGTAGTATAGAGTCAAGCCAATCATTTGGGAAGCTTTATTTTGCTTAAGAGTGGAATTATGTCACTGTGTATTATCTATATGGAAATTAATTAACTTGTGTCTAGGAGTCAATCTGTTCCAATCCTCTGAAAATTAGATAAGGTTAGAATCATAAATAATTAAAATATCTGTTAAAAAAAGACTAGAGCAAATATTAGCTCTAACTATGCAATTAAATTTGTATGAACTTTGTAGATAGTTTTTAAAATATATTAATATACCTTGAAACGCTTTGGAAAAACATTTTACCAACATTTGATTGGTTCAGAAATGTATCATCCAATAAACATAAATAAATCATATTTCAAAGAGTAACAAAGAATGACTATATAGAATTTATGTACTAGGCCTTTTGGTGTGTTTTTTATGTTTTATGTCTTTCTTGGCATATATTTCAGAGTGATTTTTTAAATTTTTTTATCAATTTTTGAAATTTTCATTCATTCCATATAATGTGGCACTGTTATCCTGAATTTTCCCTATAACTGTTTTATCTATATCAATAACTATAAATAAAAAATACCATTTAGACAAATTTAAAAGGCTTCATAATTTAGATTTTCCAAGTTCAGCTATACTTTAAATAGGATTATTTTCAAGGCAGTATCCCATTTTGAATATTTATTTCTCAACATGTGATACTAAATATGAGTGATTTCAAAACCACATTTTCGTATTTGAAAAATTTTATCACATGGGTTCATAAATGCAATGGTGTACTAATACTCCCTTTTATTGATTTTTTTAGCATTTATTTTGATAGTTATTTGAGTGTTTGATACCAAATAGGAGTTGACATACACTTATAGAACATAAATGAAAAAAGGTTGATTAAGGATTTCTACCAAAATATGACTATGATTTCTATGGGCATTTTTTTGTAAATGGAGAGGAGAAAGATATTTATCTATCCAGAAATATGATAGGTCACTAAAGTTAAAATTTAATTATTTAAGACAAATAACTGCATAATATAGTGAAAGCATTATTATGACTGTATTATTATTACTGGGTATGAAGCTTTGCATTTAGAGCTCTGAATTATTATTCAAATCCACAGGCATACTTGGTGAGAGAACTTCCTTGAATTTGAAAATCATTTGCTTTTTTGCCATTTCTGTGCTTTAATTTGCTTAAAATTTAATTTGTATTAAATCACCTCAATACAGTTTTCGTTGAGATGTACTAAAGTATACTGTACAACTCTAAAATATGTTTAATAAGTTAAGTTACATTTGGCTATAGCAAAATGTAGATTGATTTAATGAGGAATAGACAATAAAATGAACTACCTTAATTTCTACTGTAGAAAATGGTAGAAAAGATATTTCAGCAGTGTTTTTTCTGTAATTTGTATGTTTTGAATTTTTTTTTTTAGAACCTGCCATTATAATTTCTACTAGGGAATACAAGCCAACAATACATTTAGTATAAAAAACTTGTAAACTACTTAATATTTTAAAACTTCAGATTTCTTCCGTAACTTGAACTAACCCAGGAAACAAAAACAATACAAAATAGATTATAAACAATAAGTATTTATGGTAATAATAATTGATTTCACACTTCTTTCCTGATTGGTACCAGAAAGGTGACCTACATTTTGGAAGCAACCTATGGTCTACTTTCTTATTGAGACGCTTAACATGATTAAAATGATGTCTTAAGATCATATTAAAAAGATACAAGACAGTTGGGATATTTCTCATAATACTTATTACCTTTTTTTAAATTTTATGCTCTGAGAACATCTATGAGGTGAATCCATGCTATAATGCCAAAATGTCGGTGCTATGGAAATGTATAATAAATTCCAGGAATGTTCCTTAATATAGAAAAAGGAAGGAAAACAGCATGAATTTTAGAATCAGTCCCAAAAGTGAATGGTGATATTGATGTAAAGTGTATATTATAATGCTTGCCAATGTGGGTAGATGTGCAAATCAGATGATATATGTATATAAAGCTCCCAGTATAGTGCTTGAAACTTATTAGCTGCACAATTATGATACTTAGTGGCTGTTTTCATTTGTGTTGATATATGGAAATTTAGTATTAAAGTTGCAACTTGACATACATATGACTTTACATAATCAGAATAGCATTAGCGATGTGAGTAATAATTAATCAGTGACAAAATGTCATGCACACATAGTAGGCTCTTAGAATCAGGAGAATAACAAAGCAAACTCACTCTACCTAAAGTTACCTTCACATTGGAGGTAAAATGAGAATCAATTACATTATTTTTCACCTCTTCCACGGTCACATAGAATAAGCACAGTGTTCTTATATTTATAAGCTAAATTTTATCTATTTATCTACCTGTTTACCCATCATCTATTTTCTCTATATTAATTTATGCTGTGATGTTCAACTAAACAGAGTTTATCAGAATACTACTTAAAACTTAGTTCATCAAAAATGATTAAAAAAAGAAAATGAGTGACCCATCTTTCCTTACTATAGCACATATATTTTTTTCCAAAAATCATAGAAAGGTCACATAATTAGATGACATTATTTTCTTCATAGGCATATTAAGGGACAAGAAAGACAAAAAAGCACCTGTTTTTGGCTGAGTGAAATAAAAATCATTATTCATCTTGAAAAAACTAAACTGTAATGTAGACTGAGATGTTTCTTTCATTTTAAATAAATTGCATAAAACAGCAAAACAATATACAAGTTTCAGGTGTGCCTTTTCATAAATCAATATTACATACATTAGGGTAAATTCACTACACATGTTCAATTATACCCTTCATCATTAAAGTAGACTGACTTTAAAAATATATATTTAATTAATGAATATCTTAAATAATGATGTACAATAATACTCAAAATGCAACCTTTCAGTTTTGTTAGTTATAGAAGAAAAGTCAGCATTATATAACACTCATGTTAAAATATTTTAATTTAGAAAACATCTGTCCCAGCTAGAGCAAGCCAGAGCTCACCCATTGGTCTCTGCGTTCAACTCTCCCCTAATGACCAACAAGAAAAAGCCCACTGAAGGTTAGGGAGAAGACCCCACTCCCAACAACAGCATGCAGGAGTGCCAGGTTCTTTTACTGACAAGAAAAAGGAATGCTCCAGCAGGTAACAACTAGGAAGTAAACACAAGTAAAATGGATCAACATAAAGACACAATGTTAACTTCAAGACAGAGTATCTAGTGATGGTCAAAACTACATCCACAGAAAAGAAATAATGAATGCCCCAAAGAGAGGAAGACACCAGGAATTCCCCAGAGAAGGATTCTATTGACATTGAGACAACCTAACAAATAAATAACTCAAAATTATATTTACAAAAAAGGCTTACTTACATACGAAGGCACAATTAGCCACAAAAAGGTAAATGAAAGACCTCAAGAAAGAAAATATGAAGCTTAAGGACCACTTCAAAAACATATTGAAACTATAAAGACGAGCCTAAAAAATAATAGATATAGAAAAAAAAATATATGTATTGAAGAAAATAAAGGCAATTTCCATGAACAGATTCAAGTTGAAATAACAATCAATCTCAGAAACTGAATGAAAAAACACAGTCAGTGTGCATGGAAGAAGAGAAACAACATTAAAGAAAATGAAGAATCCCTGAGAGATATATCAGATACCATGATTAGAATTAGCATGTGGACAACTGGTATACCAGAAGGCAAGAAGAGAAAGGATCAGATAATTTATTTAAAGAGGTGAAGTAGAGAGCTTCACATACTTGTCACAAAAAGTAAATATAGAAGTTCAAGAAGCCAATAAAACAGCCAAATTCCTAAATGCGAGTAGACACACACCGAGACACATCATTGTAGAACTATGAAAAGTCAATAATAAAGAAAAACGTACACAAGGCTCCAGGAAAAGAGAAATATAACCAAAAAAGTTACATAATTCAGACTATAGTCTTATTTCTCAGCAGAAACATTATATATCAGGAAAGAGTGGAACTTCGTAGTCAAAATTCTAAAAGACAAAAATTGCCAGGCAATTATACTCCACCCTGAAAAATTATTCAATTATGATGGAGAAGTAAATGTTTTCAACAATTAATAAAATTAATGGAATTTTTCAGCATCAAACGTGCCTTAAAATTGTTAAAAGGAAGTCTACACTAGGAAAAATGAAAACAAAGAATCACAAAACCATAATAATCATGATAAACTGTAAAATAAAACCTGAAACATTAGGATCAGTAAAGGGATAGAATAAGCATGGAATCATACAGCTATATATGTATGATATTGTTTGAGCTAATAAAATAATATTGTAGAGTGCAAACAGAAATAATACACAAGGTGGCAAAAAAATCCAATCCAAAAGAGATATGTAGCTGGAAAGAAGAAACAATCAACACAGGAAACTCTCTAAAGGAAAAACAAACAAAAGCTAATTGTTAAACAAGTAACAAAAGAGAAAAAACAAAGGCTCAAATGACAGTAATAAAACCCTGCATAAAAATATCCACCCTAATGTTACTGAACTGAATTAACCAATCAAGAGACATGGAGTGACTGTACAGATCAAAAAAAAATTAAGCAAACAAATAAATCATTGATTGTATAATTAAGATCCAAAGACAAAAGGTGGTGACTTGATAGGAAGCACTTTTGGGTTGCTCCCCAAAGACACTGAAAAAAAATCGCCTATTTTCCTAAAACAAACTCCTAGAAAAACTAGCACTTCAGCAGGAGACGGAACCATTGATGACTAACTGTGGGTGAGGCTACCAGGTGGATTCTCAACTAAGACATGGATTGGGATTTGGGATAGAGCTCTGGATTCTCCGGATGTGAATTGGGGTGAAGGCTGAGGATTTCGACCAACTGTGGAGGCAATGAGAAACAAGTCCAGTGGGACTGAGGCATAGAGTCAGGGGAAGGCCACCTTGGGTGATGGTGAATGGAGACCCAGCGTAATGAGAAGCTCATGCGGTGAAATTGTGCTGGGCACTGCCATAACCAGAAAGCAGCCAAAGAAATTCCCAGCTCAAACTCCTCCCACAACCATTTGATACCAGAGCTTGGGGTCCACAGAGTGGATATCATGCCCACATCATACCCTGCCCACAGTATATCCTGCCCACTGGATATCCCACCCACTGGATATCTCCCCCATCAGATACCCCACCCCCAGGATTATAGTGAGAAGACAGTCCCATATGGAACCAAAACTATGCTACCAACTAGCAGTTATAAGGGGGATGTTCATCACAATCCAGGCCTATCTCAAGAAACAAGAAAAATCACTAATACACAACTTAACTCTACATTTAAAACAACTAGAGAAAGTAGAACAATTAAAGCCAAAAATAGGCAAAAGAAAGGAAATAATCAAAATTTGACCAGATATAAAAGCAATAGAAAACAAAAAGTCAATTCAGATGCTCAGTGAAACCAAAAGTTGGTTCTTTGAAAAACAAAAGCAAAAACAAAATTGATATGCCATTTAATAGACTCATGAAAATGGGATAAAACTCTCATAACTAGAATAATAAATGAAAGGGGAAAAGTTGCAACAGATACCTCAGAAATTTAAAACATCATAAGTGTTTCATCTCTTCTAAGGGATGTGCAGTACTCCATTGTATATATGTACCACATCTTCTTTATCCGTTCATCTGATAGTGGGCACTTAGGACTACTATGAACAGCTCTACTCCACCAAAATGGACAACCTTGAGGACATGGACAGATTTCTAGAAAAGTATAGTTTAACCAAGACCTAACTCAGAAGAATTGAAAAACCTGAAAAGAATAAACACAAGCAAAGTAATTGAAGAAGTAATCAAGAATCTCCCTATGAAAATCCCATGGACTTATTTCCAGAAAATAGAACAAAAAATCTTAAAAGTTGTATGGAACAACGAAAGACTTCAAATAGCTAAAGCAATCATTAGAAAAAAGTCTGAATCAGGGAGCACTGCACTTCCAGACTTTGAAATATATTACAAAGCAATAGTGATCAAAACATTATGATACTGGAATAATATCAGAGGTGCAGATCAGTGGAATAGAACTGAATCACCAGAAACTGATCCACTCATATACAGTCAATCAGTCTATTGCAAAGGTGCCAAAAGTATATGATGGGAAAAGGAATGTCTCTTCAACAACTGGTGTTGGAAAAACTGGACAGCACATTCAAAAGAATAACGCTGGACCACTCCCTAACACCATTCGCAAAAATTATCTCAAAATGGATTAGAGACTTGGACATAAGACCAATAACCATAAAGCTCTTATAAGACAACATAGGAAAGACTTGACTCTATGACATTTGTCATAGAGAAGCCTTTGGAGACTCAACTCCACCATCAAAGGAAACTAAAAGAATAATAAACAACTGGAGCTACATCAAAGTAAAGAGCTTCTTAACAACAAAAGAAATTGTCATTAAAGCCAAAAGGAAACCTACTAACTGGGAGAAGATATATGCATTCCATATTTTCAACAAAGGCTTGACATCTAATATATGCAAAGAACTCATAAAGCTCAACAAGAGAAGAACAAGCAATCTAATAAAAAAAATGAAGGGATCAATTGGAGAGACACTTTTCTGAAGGGGATATACAGATGGTCAACAGACACACGAAATTATACTCCTACTAGTTGGCTATCAGGGAAATGCAAGTTAAAACAACAATGAGATATCGCCTTATACCTGAAAGACTGGCTAGTATCCAAGAGTGTGGAAACTACAAATGCTGGTGAGGTTGTGGAAAAAAGGGGACACTTTTGCACTGTCTGTGAGAGTGAAAATTGGTGCAATCCTTGTGGAAAATAGCTTGGAGATTCCTCAAAAAAACTGAAGATGGAAATCCCATATTATTCCATCATTCCATTTCTGGGCATCTACCCAAATGTTGCAAAAGTACCCATCTGTAAAGATGTATATATCACCATGTTTATTGCATCCCTATTCACAATAGCTAAGAACTGGAAATTACCTACATGCCCATTATCAGATGAATGGATAAAGAAGATGTGGTGCATATATACCATGGAGTACTATACATCCCTTAGCAGAGATGAAACCCTATCATTTGAATCGACATGGATGGAACTAGAAGGGATTATACTAAGTGAAACAAGTCATAAGAAGAAAGATAGATACCAGATGACCTCACTCATAGGTAGATTGTGAATAGACAAAACAAAGGAACTTATAAAACAAAACCAACCCTGAAACATTTGCAGCAGAACTGAGGTTACCAAAAGGTAATGGGAAGGTAGGGGGCAAATGGTGGCACAGCCCACTGGACCTGAGGAAGAACACTTGGTGATGTGGTGGAGAGTATGGTGTGTTAAAATGTTTCTAAGAAATGGGGAACCTATACATCGAAAATTATTTCAATGTGTACAATAATTATTATAATAAAATAAATTAATTTTGAAAAAAGATCCAAAGACAAACATAGGTTTAAAATGCAAGGCCAAGAAAATGCAAAAGAAAGAAAGGAGCATGAAAGGCAATCAGAAACTGCATTACTAAAATCAGAGATTACCCACCACCTATAGCAGAAACACAAGGCAAGGATGGACACTATATTATGATCAAGAGAGTGATTCATCAAGATGAAAGGATTGTGATTAATATATATATATATATATATATACAATTATGGACAATCTGAGAGAGCTAAAGAGAAACACTGCAAGTAATACATTATCAGTAGGTGACCTCAATAACCCACTTTGCATCGAAATGTAGATGATCAAGTCACAAAATCAGTAAAGAAATAAAGGCCCTAAGTGAAGTAATAGATCATATTGACTTAGCAGACACATATAGAGCTTTCTACACCAACCAAAATAGATTATAAATTATTCTCAAGTGCACAGTATTCATTTTCAAGGATAGGCTGTATCCTGGTACACAGAACAAGTCTCAGTTGAGTTAGCAAGTTTGAAATGAGAGAAATCATCTCCTCTGACTACCAGTGTGTAAAAGTAGAAATGAACCATTAAAATAAAACTACAAGTGCTAAAAGGTGTGGCAAGGAACAACATGGTTTTGAATAACATCTGAATTACCAAGGAATTTATGACAAAATAAAAAACTTATCTGGATAAAAAAGAGAGGAGCTATTAGAACATGAGGGGTGCAGCATAAGCAGTTAGAAAGAGGAAAGTTTGTATCAATAAAAGCAGACTCAATCAAGAGATATCACAAATTGCTAGCACAATCTGAAGTAACTAGAAAAAGAAGAGTGAAAAACTTAAGTAGATGGGTGAAATAATAAAAATCAGAACAGAAATAAATGAAAATGAAAAGCAAAAGACCATCCAGAAGATTGATAAAACCAGGAAGTATTTTTCTGAAAGTAATAATAAAATTGATAGAACTATATCTAGACAGCTAAAGGGGAAAAAAGAGAAAAATATAGCAACTTGAATAGAAATGAAAGATGTGAGATTACAACAGACATGGTAGAAATGCAAAGGATTATAAGAGGTTATTATGATCATCTACATGCCAGCATACTTGTCAGTCTTAAATAAATGGACAGTTTTCTAGAATCATTAAACCTCCCAAAATTTAATGGGAAAAATTTAGGTGAAACATATTGATCAGATGCAAATAAATTAAATCAATATTCAAAAGTCTCCCTGAAAACAAGTGTTTAGGGTCAGATCACCAAGAATCCTTCCATACTAAGTAAAATAAAACAGAAAGTAAAGTGATGTACAAGATATTTTCATGTATATATGCACTATAAAGAAACAAAACAACAGAGCAAACAAATATCAACAAAATTTATAGGGTACAGGACTGTGTCTACCAAGGGATAGGGAGGGGGGAAGAAAAAATGGAGGGAACACGTGGGTGGTATTAGGCACTACAACTTTGGTGGTGTGTTGGATGAAAAGCATAGACTGAGGTGGGATCAGTATAGTAAAATACTTATAGAAATATAGACAAATGGAATAATAAATTTATTAAAAATAAAATGTATTAATTTATAGCAAAAATAACTTGGAGGTTAACAAAATTAAAGAATTGTACTCAATTTGAAAAAAAAATAACTTGTCCAAAGAAGCAAAATAATTTTTATCCTACAAACCATGAATTAGATGTTTTATGAAGAATTTAAGGTGGAAGCCATGGATTCCAGAAAGTAGCAATATGTATAAGTTCCTGAATTCTTCTGATTATCAGCGTTTATACATGGTTGTAACTCACAGACACTTTGCTTCCTTAAACAAGAGGGTTTATTAGTCAAGAATTAAAGTAATCACTAAATCTAATATTTCATTGCTTTTTATAATTACAAATTCAAGCATTTATTACTGTTGATTAGAGAGCAATAGTGATTCTGTGTTCATCTGCTGTCATATATAATAACTGTATCTTATCACAGGAGAACTCCAAAGACACACACACACACACACACACACACACACACACACACACACATACATATATATATTTAAAGTATAGTTTTGGCACATTTATTGATACTTATATATAAGTATGAACTAGCTTTATGAAAGTATTTTAATAAAAAATACCTGAACTCCATTAAATTTCTTTGTTTGATTTAAGCCTCAACTCCCCACTTATAAAAAATGATGTTATAAGTCATTTAATCTTGTCAATATGGATGAGATTTGAGATTTGAGATTTTATGTCTTAATATATTAGTACATTTTTTAATGTCTGAGCTTATCATCTATTTTTTTTTCTCATAAAGCAGCAGGTAATCATCAAATTTGAATATGTGTGGCAGCAAGTGTTTTATCCAGATGGCTAATATATTGTCATTTAGCATTTTAAACTTTCAAGAGTATGTTAAAATGAGATTGGTGCAAAATTTTAAAAACTCCCAAAATAAGTGCTTAATGAAGGCAACCACTTAAATATTGTTATCAATAAACATCAGCAATGATATTACTGAAAGCATATAGGCCAAAATTATGAGTTTTAAAATAAATATTTTGAAAAAGTCATACTGTTTTATTAATGAAGAATCAAATAACCTAAAACACATACATTTAAAAATGAAGAAATAAATATTATAGATTTATGTATTTTCATACAATGACTCAAGAGCACCATCAAAGTAAATAGATGATTAGCAATATAGTAAGTAAAGGCGGTTTACAATTCCAATAAAATATAACAAAATCATTTCAGCAAAATTTCATATGTTTTTATGAATATCAGTTAAATTGTGTAGTCTAAACTTGGGTCAATCTCTACAAAGAACACTGACATACTTAAAAGGTAAAATTAAGTTTGGAAAGTTAGATACTGATAATGAAGGATGAATTAATGTACTTAAAATACATAATTGTCCCTAATAATAGATGTAAAATATGAATGGAATTAATTTGCTAATTGTCCAAGTGTGTCCTCGTTTCTCTCTTTAAACAGTATCTGCTCATTAATTAATTTCAGTTTTACTGGCTTTGTTAATTTTTTCCTGTGCTCTTTGCAAGGTGTTGTTATTAAATTTGAGGTCTGTAAAGAAGCAGAAGAGATTTCTCATGAAATGGTTCACAGTATTAAATGGAAACAGAATTCATGCAACAGATGAGAAAAAATTTTTAAATGGTATGTATGATTGTTTTATAAATAGAATATTCTGGTAAGAGAGATAAAATAGCATAAATTAGTCTGAAAAATCACAGTGGAGGAAAAGGACCATGTTATAAATCTGATTAAACTACTGCTTGCAGAAAGAATGAGAAATGTAAGAAAATTACAGATACTTCTATCTATCTATATCTTTATCTGTATCTATATCTATATCTATATAGCAGATTGAATGAAAGGGTGATGTAGGTGTATTGGAAATAAAAAAGAGCCACTTCTAAGTAAGGAAAGAGAAGATTGAATACGAAGTTGGGTGCCATATGAATGACAAGCTGGTAGTATCATCTTAATCTAATAGGTAGTAAAATACACAAAAGTAAAAGACTATATTCTAGTCTATAGAAATTTAATCTTGTAAGAAAATTTACAACTTATTTCTTCCATCTTCAAGCAATTTATCCTCCATATCAATTTCCTTAATCCCATTTTAATGACAAAACCAGTCAAATAATAACTTGAAAAATTACTTTGTGTTCACAATTTTATGAGCAAATTCTTTAGAAAACATAGCACAAATATTGTATTAAAAGCTACCTGTGTGTTGTTGCCTTTATACAATGCAGATATTATTTTAGATAATTGATGAATTTGCACTATTTAATTAAAAATGTAAAATTTGCATCAAATGCTCATTGAGGTAAACCTTATGGAATTGAGCATGTATGTATAACACTGTAAATAGGCACATACATTTTGTTTATGTTAACAAAACACACAGGAGAAACCTGACCTTCCAATGAATATCAAGCTGTGCATAAATACAAAACTTGGACTTCACTTGGGCTTTTAGGTCCTATTGTGAATTTTTGGCATTTAGATAATTAAACTAAAGTCATGCTTGTCATAAAAGTAAAGGAAGAAAAGGAAGTATCTCTAGGAAACACCTCTGAAAGTAATAACACCAGTGGAAGTCAATGATAAAAATAATTTATGTATTGTAATGTCCAATGAACACCTCAGATCAATCATGTTGAATTTAGATAACGAATCTTGTGTTTCTGAGATTTCAGACTATTCATAGCTTGAGCTCAACTCATCCCACGAACACACAAAAAACTTCATTTATTTAAACAACTGTGACCTTTGAAAAATAATGAGGACCAGTATTCCCAAAATAAAAAGATATGCAATTCTTGTAAATGGTAGAAGAAGTCAATCAATCTTAGAGCAAGCAACACCAGGTATTAAGACGTAAGACCTCTCTGGAAAGACTAGTGATGCAGACTGTCTGCATCAGGCTAAAGGGGATGCCTCTCAGCAGGTGCAACTACACCTGGAAACTATCTGCAGGAAAGATTGCAATTAAAATGACAAAAATTAAAGTTAAGGTGATTCTTTTAAAAGAAGTTAGACAAAAAACAATTGCATACAGGGAGCACCCATAAAATTGGATTTCTCATTAGAAACTTTATAAGACAGGAGAACACCAGGGCCCACCACATGCTGGCAAATCACACAGTAACCACCCAGATTTGCACTCTTGCCAAACCGGAACTGACTCCCTCTCACACTAAAACCGGGGCAGGCATCAACTTAAATAGAACCATGTCTTATCAACAGGTGATAGAGAGAGAGAGATGGAGAGAGAGAGAGGATCAGCCTAGGCTCCCCTACCAACTTTAGCAAACTCCAAAGTTGACAAAAAACTGCTTAGGCAGAAATTTAAAAAGGAAACAAAGCCTAGTGTGCTAAATTCAAGGCAGAGAAGAAAATCATGACAAAATCTAAATCCCATAAACAAAGAAATGCAAATAGTCCAAAAAGAGTAATAAACCAAGCGATCACCAGAGAATAAATCTGCTCACAATGAATAAGGCAGTCTAAGAGATGCAGAACTAAAAATAATAGTTAAGAAAAAGCCAAAGAAGATGCTGGAGGCACATTCATCTTTCCAAAGGAAAAGTATAAGACTTCAGAAAATGAATAACACATTAAAAGAAGTAATTCACAAAGAAGATTGGGGTTATGAAGAAAGTCCTAACAGAAGGCTGGAGGTTTACAAAAACTAAAAAAAATAACAATCAATGAATGAAAGATTAATGTGGAAAGCTCCATAAATAAATTCAAACTTGAAGAGGAACTAATCGCAGAAAATAAAGACAAAATCACCGAGGCAACCCTCATAAAAAAGGAGAAATAAATATGAATGTGTAAAAAAATGAAGAAACCCTGCAAGAAATATCAGATACCATGAGAAGAGTAGAAGTATAGTAGGTATCCCAGAAGGAGAGGAGGAGGAGAAAAGAAAGGAAAACTTACTTAAAGAATAGGAGGAAACTTTCCAAATTTGTCAAAAAAGTAAACATGGAAGTCAAAGAAGCAGATAGAGCACCAAAATTTTAAATGTAAATAGCCTAATCTAAGACCATCATAGTAAAACTAAAAAACAAAAAAGTAAAAAAATCAAGGTTTCTAATGAAAAGAGAATAACCTAAAAGACACTCCCATCAGGCTATGATCAGATTTTACAGTAGAAGCTACAAGCTAGGAGAGACTGCAGTGACATATTCAAAATACCAAAAGGGAAAAAAATCCTACAATCCATGAATACTCTAACAAACAAAACTTATCATACAAATATTATAGAAAATATGGGTCTTCAATGAAAAATAGGAGTTAATTGATTTTTATAACTTGAAGTCTGCCTTTCAAGAAATTTTGAAAAGGGTTAGAAACAGGGAAAATAAAAAGCATCACAAGCCCTGTAAAGGTTATAAACAGACAAAATCAGAAGCAAAGACGAAAAACAACAGAGAGGGGAAAGTAAAAAGAGAAAGGAAAACATAGAATCTAATAGGATGCTAGCTCATAAAAGATGAGCATAAAGTGGTAAAGGTAGAGACAAAACGTGATACCCACAAAACACAATCCTAGAGCTATATAGTTGGGAAAAAGACAAAACTGAATGAACTGACACTAAAATCATTCAGAGAAAAAAAGTGGGAAAAGAATCAAGAGATTCAGAAAACAATTGCAACAATGACAAAATAAAGTGCTACATATTATCAACCTAAATGTGAGTTGATTAAACTCATAAATCAAAAGACACAGAGTGAGTCTATATCAAAAAAAAAAAGAATCATCAATATTATGTCACCAAAAAACACATATCATGTCCAAAGACAGAGTGAAAATAAAGAGCTCTGAAAAAATATATAAAAATATCAGAATAAAAATAAAATAGGAACTAAAATATGAATATCAGAGGAGATAAGCTTCCATATAAAAAGGGTATCATTATGCAAGTATGAACAGTATTTATAGTGCAGTAGGCAATACATCAGTAATAAGTAACTACATTAGCAATTATGTACCCAATGGTGGGCCATTTTAATATAAATAACAAATATTATCAGAGCTAATGGGAGACAGTGGTAATAACAAAATAATATTAGAGAACTTCAATAACACCCTCAAACATCAATAGATAGGATATAAAATTAGAAACTTAATAGAGAAATAAATATCTTAGGTGAAGTTATTGATCATGCAGACCTAACAGACTTATACAGAATTTTACACCTAAAAAAAAAGACCACATTTTCTCAATGGTACATTCTCCCAGATAGAATATATCCTGAGACACAAACAAGTCTCAGTTAATTAGGTAAGACTGAAAGTATAGAAAATATCTTCTCTGACACAAATGGGTGAAACTAGAAAAGAATCAGAAAAAAAAATTGAACAATTGCAAAGATGTGGAGATTGGACAACATGCTCTGAAGAACATATGAATCATGGATTATATTATAAATAAGGTTATTAATTGTGTGGAAATAAATGAAAATGAAGATGCAAGCAACCAAGATATGTAAGATGCAGAAAATGCAGTTCTAAGAGGAAAGTTTATAAATGCACAAGTATATATCAAAAACCAAGAAAAAGCACAAATTATGTATCTAACCATCCACCTGAAGGAATCAAAAAGGGAAGACACATCAACACCAAACATCAGCAGAAGGAAGGAAGCAATAAAAATTATAACATAAGTAAATGAAACTGAAAATAAAAATGACTATCCAAAAATATCAAAAAAACAAACTAAATTTAAAGACCCCTAGTGAGACTCATGAAGAAAAAAAAGAGAAAACTTAAAACAATAGCCGTCAATGAAAGAGGTGAGATTGCAGTAGATGTTGATGAAATAGAAAGAATTATGAGAGAATATTATGAGCAGCTGTATGTCAAAAATTTGTCAATCATGAAGAAATTAACAGACTTCTAGAATTCAACAACCTCCCAACACTGAACCAGGAAGGCGTAGATAGCTTGAATAGATCAACCACAACCACAGAAATTGAAGTGGTAAGCAATGTCTCCTGAAAAATAAAAGTTCAGGAACACATAGTTTCACTAGTTGGTTCTACCAAGCATTCAAAGATGAGTTGTTCCCCATCATCCTTAAACTCTTCCATATAATCAAAGAAGAAAGAAAACTCATAAATACATTTTATGAGACTAACATTACCCAAATTCCCTGAGTAGACATGATGTCACCAAAGGAAAATATACAGAAAAATATTGCTGATGAATGTGAATCCCAAAATTCTCCAAAAAGTGTTTGGCAAATCAAATTCAACAGCACATGAAATTTATATATCTTAATCAAGTGGGATATATTCTATGGATGCAAGGATGGTTTAACACATGCAGATTAATCAATGTAAACACAACATCAATACAAAGAAAAATAAAATTATATGATTGGTTGTCTTGGTGGAGTAGTGATTGGGCATAACCCACATCTATCCCAAAGTGCGAGGTCTGCATCCCAGGACTGCCTCCCAGGGCTTGCAGGAACAACAAAGATGAACAACTAAATAAAACAAAATGATTCTTTCTCCAGTCTCTCCCTGCCTGCCTGGATGTCAATAGATGCAGAAAAATCATTTGACAAGATTGAACAACCATGTGTCATAAAAATGCTTACAAAACAGAGATAGAAGGCATATACCTCAGCATGGTAGAAGTCATATATGACAAACCCATAGCCAACATCATTATCAATTGTGAAAAATATGTGATTTCCCACTCATAATGAATCTAATCAACATATTACTGGAAGTAAAATTATCATTATTTGCAAATGACATATTATATGTGGAAAATCAAAAAATCCCCCAAATATTACCAGAAACAATAAATAAACACAACTAAGTGATAAGATACAAAATCAACACAAAAAAAATGGCATTCCTATATGCAAACAGTGATGAGGAAAATAAATTAAGAAATAAATCATAATAGAACCATTAAAGAGAAAATACATGGATATAAACTTGAAATCATGGCATTTGCAACAATCTGGATGGAAATAGAAGTGATCATATTAAGCAAAATAAGCCAGCGCAAAAAAGAGAAGCACAGGATGGCTTCACACCTATATGGAGTAAAAAGAAACAAAACAGTCAAATCTTAACCAAATTCATAGAACATAAGACTGGTTACCAGGGAACTTTAGAGGGAAAGGAAGGAATGAGAAAAACAGGTAATGCTAAAGGGAAGTGAACAATATTGGTGATTGTTGTGTGAATTACTCACCGAATGAGGCATAATTTCAATATACTATAACAAAACATAAAAAGAATGAAAAACAATATGAGAAGAAGAGCAAAATTTGGCATTTAGAATGGCTCTACACTTACTCTCATGATAAAGATGATTATAAGCATAGAAACTTTTATATAACCTTAGGAAAACCTAAAAAATTAAAACCGTAGGAGGGGAAGAATAACTAAAATTGGAAAACAAATAACATGAAAGCTTTCAAAGAAGAAAAATGTAGACTAGAGAAAGAGTAAATGTATATTGGCAATATATAGCAAAATCCCAGAAAATAAATAGCAAAATAACAGTTAAGGGTTAATAACCACCTTAAATGTTAATGGATTGAACTCACCAATCAAAAAGGCTAGAGTGGCTAAATGGATTGAATCCAACTTTCTGCTAGATAACACTAAATGCATCTAAGTTGCACAAAAATTGGCCCAAAGTCAAAACTTGGAAGACAATACCATACACAAATAAATGGTAAATTTAAAAAAGGAATGTCATGCTTGATAAGATAAAATAGACTTTCAACTAAAGAAGGCAACAAAAAACAGGGATAGAAAAACATATAATTATTAAGGGATCAATTCTATAATATAGCACATATTTAAAATATATGCATCACATGAGGAAACATGAAATATATAAGGCATTTGTTAACAGAACTAAAGAGAGACATTGACAGCAATACAATAATATTAGGAGGCTTCTATATACAACTAAACATTAAAAGATCAACCAGGGAGAATATTAACAGGGAAACAGCAAACTTAAATGACAAATTAGAACTCATAGGCTTAATAAACACATCACATAAGACTCCACCTAACAAATGCAGAACTCATATTTTTAGTGCTCATGAAATATTCTCAAGGATAAAGCATATATTGGGAAACAAACGTCAATGAATATATAAAGTCTGAAATTATAACAGGTAACTTCTCAGATCACAATGGCATAAAACAAGAAATCACTCACAAAAATCAATGCTGAAAAATTCCAAAATAAGTGAAAGTTATTTCTGGATGACTATTGGATGACTAAGACAAAGGAGTAATAAAAATATTTAGTGGTGAGAGAATAAAGACAATAGCTATCAGAAATTTGGGCTACAGGAAAAGCAGTAGTAAGAGGAATTTTTATAGTATTTCAGGTCTACGTCAGGAAACAAGAAAATTCTAATCTAATCCTTCACCTAAGTTAACTAGGAAAAGTACAATTGAAGTAAAATATCAGTTTAAAAAAGCAATGATAAAAAAAATCAAGCAACAATAGATTAAATAACAGTAAAAGAGAATTTGGAGGATCAACGAAACAAAAAAGCAGTTCTTTGAAAAAATATAAACCAAATCAACAAATCTTGGCTAGTCTTCCTTAAAGAGTGAGAACTATAATAACTAAAATTAGCAAATAAGTCAATATTAAGAGATAATACATAACCGCTACAACAGAAATACAAAACATCAAGACACTAGTATCATGAACAGTCATCTGCCAATAAATTGGACAATGAAACAAAAGCATGGAAAATATCTTTAGAATCATATGACCTACCATGATTGAATCAAGAAGAAAAAAAGAAAAAAGAACAGGCTTATTAAGGCAAAAAAATTAAATTTTTAATCCCCCAAAATATAATCACTGATTAGTTGGCTTTAATAATCAGTTACACTAGTCCTTTAGAGGAGAATGAGCACCTACTCAAAGTATTCAAATAATCGAAGAACAGGGAACATTTACAAACACTCTATTTGAAGCCAATATTACACTGAAACCAAAAACTGACAAGGACATCACAAGAAATTACAATATCTTTGATGAATATAGATTCAAAATTCCTCAAAAATATTACCATACCTAATTCAGCAATTCATCAAAAAGATCATACATCATGTTCAGTCAATATTAATTCCAATGATGCAAGAATGGTTAAACATAAGTAAATATATTAATGTATATACCAACTCAACTAAAAGAAGGGAAATGCTATACAATTATATTAATAGATGTAATGAAAGTAATTGACAATATTTAAAACACCTTTATAATAAAAACTCTCAACCATTAGGAACAGAAAGAATATCTGTCAATGCAATCAAAATCATATATATTAAGTCCACAACCAACATAATGGTGAAGAATTGAAAATATTTCCTCTAAGATAAGGAAAAAAGCAGCAGTTTTGACACTCATCATTGCTATTCAATATCTTATTGAAAGTCCTGGCCATAATGATAGGCAAGAAGAAATAAAATAAATCCTAATTGAAAAAGGAAAATTAAAACTTTCACTATTTTTAATTGACATGATAATACAAATTTAAAACCTTAGAAGATTCCAACAAAAAATCTATTCAAATTAATAAATGGATGCATTGAAGTGGCATATTGCAAATTTAATATAAAAATCTACAGCATTTTAATTTGTAAACAATAGAAGAAAATTATAAAACAATCCTATTTACAGCTAAAATGAAAATTATTTAAGACCTTGAAATAAATTTTAAAAACGAGCTGAAAGACCTATGCATTGAAAATAGAGGACATTGTTAAGTGAAAAAAAGAAGATACAAAATGATGGGAAGATATTTCATGCTTATGATTGAGAAAAAAATAGCATTCTTAAAATGGCCATTTACCTAAATCAATACACAAATTTAATCCAATCATCATAATACCATTGGCATTTTTCAAGGAAATAGAACAAACATTTTTAATTTATATGGAATCACAAGAGAACCTGACAGGCAAAGTAATCACTGAAAACAGAACACAAGGGACTATATCACACTCCTGGATTTCAAATTATACTATAAAGCGGTAGTAATCAAAACAATGGTGCTAGAATTAAAACAGATAACTGGATCAATAGAATATAACTGAATGCCTAGAAATGAACACACATGTATATTGTCAGTTAATTTAAGAAAAATTGAGTTAAGAGCATGCAATGAAGGGCAAAATTCTTTTCAACAAATTATGTTGGCAAAAGAGGAGATCCAAATGTAAAATAATGAAACAAGATTATTCTCTAACACACTAGATAAAATTAATACAAAATAGATTATGTACTTGAATGTAAGATAAGAAGTCATAAAATAAATAGATGAAAAGTTAGGCAATATGTTCCATGACATAGGTCTTAGAGATGTCTTTGGGGACTTGCTCCAATCAAGGAAAACAAAACCAAATATCAACAGCTGGTATTACATTAAATTTAAATGTTTCATCACAGAAATGTCTTCTCCGTATAATTTTCTCCTTTCCTCTTTCCCTCCTTTGTCTTACTCCTTTCTTTTACTACTTTTCTTTTCATCTACTTATGCATTGGATGCATTTTAAACAAAATACTTCCCAAAAAAGAGTACCATACACACAAACTTTAGAAGACTAAAGATTTTTTTAAAAGACAAAATTTATTGTAATTTATAGCAAACAAGTATGGGATGCACACAATTGCATTTAAATTGAGATATATCTAATTGATAATTATATTTAATCTAATGTTGTATATAATTTATTTAAATTTTCTTTTATTCTTTTTTAAAGGAAAGGCGCTGGCAGGAATGAAGATGTGTAGGGAGGCAGGCAAGTTGAGTTAGGAGGAAGAAGTATTTTAAAATTTTGTTTAGTTTTTCCTCTAAGTTTTTCCTGCCCTCCCTGAGACACAAACCCAGGTTCTTGATATGTATGTGGTTTGTATTAGCCTAAGGCAACAGACTTAAAACCACTACACCATAAGGATGTGCCATATTTTAATCATTTATTATGGAGTGCTACCGTAATTTTCCTTTAGATTTCCAAGTACCAACTCTTATTTATAACATAATCTTAAATATTAATGTTTATATTATTATTCACTATTGTAATGTTCTATTATAAGTAATGCAATCTCATATTTTGATATATAATAAATGTACCTAAAAAGTTACATAATAAAAATATCAACCCAAATTTCAATAGATCTAAACACAAACTATCATGCTGATATTTAGCTTCCAGATGTATAAATGAAAGAAATGTTTGATAGTCACTTTATAAACCTATATAACATGCAGCCCAAAGAATCAACTGCTTTATAGTAGAATCTACTGTTGAAATTTAGAGCATGAGAAGATGAAAGTTGTTAATATATAGTTACTCAAAGTGCTTACTGTTTTTTAGTCTATTTATATTTATTTTATTATTTCTTTTGTTTAAATTGCTTATGCATTTTAAGATACTGAAATTGCACCTCAATTTGTATTTTGTACCACACCCACCACCAGAGTTCTGATGACCTTAATCATTACCTTATTGCCTGATTCCTTTCATCTTTCCTACCACATCCTACATGCGAGCCATAGTCTTAAGTCTTGATTTGTTTTTTGTTCATTTAGTGTCTTTCTTTACATTCCAAATATAAGCTAAATTAGTCTACCTTTTTATTTTTTTTCTGGCTTCTTTTGCTTACTATGATCCCCTCCACTTCCACCGTTTTGTTTCAAATGGCATGATTTAACCTTCCTTATTTTTTTTAAGTGTATAATATTACACTGACTACATATACCTCAGCTTCTTTATATAGCCATTCCATGAGGGACATTTAGGTTGTTTCTATGCCTACATATAATTGTGCTGCTATCAATATGGGGTGTGGATATTTCTCTGATTAGAGTTTTTTCTCTGGGTATATGCATAAAATTGTAATTGCTGGTTCAAATGGTAGCTGCATATTTATTTTTGAGAAATCTTTGCTGTTTTCTAAAGAGGTTGCACTACTTTACATTCCAACCAACATTACAGGATTCCTTTATTTGCAAACCCCCTCCAAAAATCTTGTTTGTAGTCTTTTTGATGTAGACTATTCTCACTGGTGTGGGATGATATCTCATTATGGTTTTTATTTGCATATCTCTGATGATGAATGATGGAAAACATTTTTAAGTGTCTGTAGGTCATCTGTATGTCTTCTTTAGCTAGGCATGTGCTGATTTCTTCTATTTTTGGATAGGTTATTTGCTTCTTTGTTGTTGAGGTACAGGAGCTGTTTATACATTTTGGAGGTTATGCTTTTTTCTGATTTACCTTATATTAATATCTTCTCCCAATCCAGGTGTTGCCTTTTTGAATTAGTAATTTTTTGCTTGACTGTACAGAAACATTTCACTTTGATGGTTGTTTTTGCTTTTAGTTTGGTTTCTTCTGTTATTGGTTATCGCTCCAAAGACATATTTGAAATTGGTGTCATGGAGAATTTTATCTACACGTTTCTTTATTTATTTTATGGATTGGGGTTCTATGTTCATGCCTTTAATTCATTTTACTTGATTTTTGCATATAACATTAATGAATAATCTAGTTTCATAATTTTAAGATGTTTTTCCAGTTTTCCCAGCATGTATGTCAAATTGATATTCCTCCCTCAATTTTATGCTCTGGTTACCTTTGCATATATTAACTCCCCATTTATGTTTGACTTTATTTCTGGGCTATCAATTTTATTCTATTGGTCTTTGTTTCTGCATTTGTTCCAATCCCATACTATTCTGATGATCATTAATCTGTAGTATAATTAAAGTCAGGGAGTGGAGTTTCTTACTTGTACTTTTTTCCTGAAGATAGCTTTGGCTTTCAAGGTCTCTTGTGGTTTCATACAAACTTCTTTATTTTGTGCTTAATTTCTTTAACCATGACCACAGAATTTTTATGAGAATAGCAAAAATTGGTATATCGTTTTGTTTAGGATGCCTGTTTTTTATAAATTAAATCTTCAACTACATGAAGACCTAATATTATTCCATTCCTGTTTCTTCTTCTATTTATTTTGTTAAAGTCTTATAAATATTTTTGTGTATGGATTTCACATGCTTTATTAAGTTTATTCCCTGTATTTTATCTATTTTGTTGCTATTGAAAAGGAATTTCTTCCATAATTTATTTTTCCTCTACTTCATTATTTTACTATAAGACTGCTACTGATTTTTCTGTGTTAATTTTATATTCTACCACTTTGTTGTATTACTTTAATTTTTATAGTCATTTTTTTGTGGTCTTCAGGATTTTCTAGGTTTAATATCATGTCATCTACAATAATGATGCTTTACTTCATTTTGGATTCCTTTAGTATTTTTTTCTTGCATACTTGCTCTGGCAAAGACTTCCAAATTTATAAAATAATAGTGGTGAGATTAAGCAACCTTGTGTTGTTCCAGATCTTTGGAGAAAGGATTTGAAAAAATTATCAATGAATATGATGTTGGCAAGGTGTTTTTCATATATTGCTTCTTTATTTTGATGTACAAATCTATTCGTATTTTGGCAAGGTTATTTTTTATCATTAATCTGTATTGAATTTTGTCAAAAATGACTAAACTTTAGTCTTTCAGTGAGTTAGAACCTGCTCATACTCTTTGATTCCACTATAATTGTGAAAAAGCAAAATATCTTATCAAATGCCTTTAACTTCAGTATTTTTCTAATTTAAACTCATATTATCATTTTTATCATGACAACATTTAACCAAAGTCATATTTTGAGTTCCTTACAATTATGTAATTGCACCAAGATTTTAATCTTAGAAAGTCATCTCAAAGTTATCAGGAAGCTTAATTAATAAAATAAATAGGAAGAAAAATATTTTATTCCTGATTATCATCAATTATTTCATTATACATCAATTTCAATCTCTCCTCTTTCCTATGATGGGTTTAACACCCAAACCAGGAGAGAACACAAAAAATCCAGACTATTACAAACTTGCTTATATTTATTATATTCAATTTTACCTATTTAATAACAGAAGAGTATGAGACCCCCAAAATGTGATGAATAGGTAGAGAAGCAGAATTCAGTTAACCATTTCTAATTTGAGAATATTGAAAGGCAAAATGTTATATATAGGTATTGATTTAGGTAATTTATTTAATTACTATATGCTGAATTCTATTGTTTATTATTGACAAAGAATTACCTTTAAAATATGTAGTGAGAGACTTTCATATCCTCTAGAATGATTCACACAAGTAAGTCTGTTTATTTGAAGATGATTTTGCCATGCCTCAGATATGTACCACTTAAATATGATGTATCATACAGTGCCTATTCCAGGGAAACATAATCACTGATTTTATTTCCTATGCTTAACTTGTAAATGTTTGATATCCATCAGATTACTAAATTGGTTAAGAACACAAAGATTAATATAGCATACTATGTTTTTTTTTGTGTCTATTGGTGATGGATTGTATCATTTACCTACAGGTGGAGTATATAATTCTACTTTTAGAAAAAAAGTCTTAAAAGATAGCATAAGGTATCTATACATTTCATGTGTAGACAATATAGACAGAATATAGTCATCTGAACAGAAGCAGGGCAAGACATGTCTGAGAAAAACAAATATTTCAAATTAACTTCTAGAAATTATTTACGATCTCCTCTACCATAAACTTTTATATACTATACCAGGATTAAATTGAATGCTTTATTTGACTCAGTACCATTCTCAGATTTTTAGTCTCCTGAGCAATAGAATCAATGAAGAGATACAAAGCAAGGCAAAAAGATGAAACTGTCCCTGGTCAACCTAATAATTCAAAATTGAGTCCCTGATATGAAAGTACCAAAAAAAATCTTTCCAATACTAAATCAAATTTTATAATTTGTGAGAATACTTCATTGTACACGTATGGAAATTTAAACTGATTAGGGTTTATTGTATAAAGTTACTAAAAAATTATAACGATAGCACAAGGGTAAAAGCCCAGTCTCAAATTATATTTGCATCTCATATAGGAGCTCTGTTTACCTGTGTTCTCATCAATCTGCCAGGGAATAGTCCAAAGGATCATTGTCATGACATAGTCAAGTCCATAAAAGAGTAAAGATCCAAAAACATGTTTGTTTGAATTTAAACTCTGTTATATACCTTTATATCCGAACCTCAGGTTCCTCACCGATTAAAATTAAAGAAAAAAAATTTACCACAGATAGTTGTTGAATGTATAAAATACATTCAAGTAAGGACTTTATAAGACATAGTATGGTACAACAAATTCAGCTCTTGGTAGTTTTATATAAATATGTAACTGTGTAAAATAACTGTATGGATAATAACATTTATTAGATACTTCATGAAATGACAAAAATAATGTAAATTAAGTTGTTTCTACACCAGATCAATGAAAATTTTTCTTCATATTGGTTTATATCTATGTAAACACATAACTAATACAATCAGAAGACTAGAACTTAGAATTGATTTTTATTCACAAGTTTAACAATTCTTTGTTTAGGAGAAAAAAATATTAATACTGGCCTAAATCAATTAAATTCTTTTCTATCTCTACCCCTTTCCACTCCCTTTCAGTCATCATCTTATGTCCTGAGTGTTTTTTCTGGGGCTCATCTGTTTATTTATTAATTTCATTATATTCCACATGTGAGTGAAACTCCTTTCAAATCTAATAGTAAATTTTTTAACATATGCAATATGAACCTATACTTTGATGATGCAGTAAAAAACAGATGAAGAAATAAACCATTAAAAAATGCATACATGACTTAAATATTCATGGTACACAAATAATTGAAATAAAGGAGTCTACATCTGTCTGCCATTATTTGACCTTTGGTTTTAAACTTTCTTTTGGATATATGTTTACTGACTAGAGGCATGCACCATCTGTTTATAGAAACCACTTCATAATATATAATTTGTGATTTCCAGTTTTGGTTCCTATAAAATGGAGTGAGCATTTTAACACTTTTGAAAAACTTAATGATCATAAAATGGCTCTAGAGTTCTATGGTACTTTTCCTGAAGTTTTTGAAGTTATAATGCTCATACATAATTATTTAATAAATCCTTGTACATCCTGGAAAAAATAAATCTATTATTATTTGCAGGTAACTTGGTTATAGCTAGAAAAATCCCAATTCATCCCCAATAAAGAAACTGCTAGAAAAACAAATGCATACAACAGTGGCAGGGTGTGAAATCAACATGTAAAAAATCAGAAGCATATACAGATAATGAAGCAGAGGAAAATTAAATTAAGAAAATAATCCCAGACACAAACACAATAAAAAGATAAAACGTTTAAAATGTTCTTAGCAAAGGAGGTAAAATACTACAAAAAATATAAGAATTTTTCAAAAGAAATACAAGAATACATGAAGAGATGGAAAAGCATGCCATGCTCATGTATCTAAAGAATCAATATAATAAAAATAACTATACTACCCAGAGTAGTATGCATCTTTAATGCAATTCCCATAATAATCCAGGGAACATTCTTAAAGGAAATATATATGTGTGTGTGTGTGTGTGTGTGTGTGTGTGTGTGTAAAAACCAAGACCGAAGTGTGTATGGAACTACAAAATGCTTCAATCGTATATATCATCTGGAAAAAGAACAGTGAAGGTATCACCCTCCCTGACTTCAGACTATAGTATAGAGTTATCATCATCAAAACAGTGTGGTATTGGAATAAAAATAAGTACAAAAATTAATGGCATTAAATTGAGGACCCAGAAATAAAACCACATATGTATGATCAGTCAATTATGACAAATGAGTCATGAGTATACAATGAAGGAAGCAAAGTCTATTCAACAAATATTTTGGGAAAACTGGATAGACACTTGTAAGAAAATGAAACTAGATTACACATGATCTCCATAAAAAAAGTTAACTCAAAATAGATCAAAGACATTTATATAAAAATGGAAACCATAAAATATGTAAAAGGAAGTGTAGCAAAATGCTCCAAGACATCAACCTCAAAGATGTCTTTGGGGAAGGAAAACCTATAGCAAAAGAATCAAAGTAAATCCTAATACTTGGGACTAAGACTAAAAGGTTTCCGTACAGCAAATGAAACCACTGATAAAACAAAAAGGCAGCCTAAACAGTAGAATAAAGATATTCAAACAACATGTGTCAGATAAATATTTAACCTCCAAAATATTTTAGCAGCTCATATATCTTAATAATAAAAAAGTAAATGATCCACTCAAAAAAAGGGGGGAAGAATTGAATAGGAAATTTTCTAAAGAAGACACACAGGTGGCATACAAACACATGAAAAAAAGCTTTACATCACTCATTATTAAAGGAATGCAAATCAAATCACAATTATATCATCTTATACCATTCAGATGTCTATATATAAAAACAACTAGAAAGAAGTGTGGAAGAGGCTGTGAAGAAAAAGGAACCCTCCAACACTCCTACACTGTCAGTGAAAATTAAAATTAGTGTGACATCTTTGTAAAACAGTGTGAAGATTACTCAAAATAATAAAGACGGCAACACTATTCAAACCTACAATCACACTTCTAGTCATATACCTGGAGGACATGAAAATTGTAATCATAAATATATATATACATATTTGAACACCTATGTTCATAGCACAATTTACAATAACCAAGATATGGAAACAACCAAAATGTCCCTCAACAGATAACTAAAGCTGTGGTATAAATATTCAATGGAATTTTATACAACTGAGAAAAATGCTGAATTCATCATCTTTGCAACAACCTGGATGTAGCTAGAGGGGCTCATGTTAAGCAAAATAAGCCAATAATAGAGAAAAGCACAAGATGATTTGCATATGGAGTATAATGAAACCAAACAAATGAGCAAACCTGCAAAAACTCATAAAACACAAGGCAATTATCTACCAAAGCAGGAAGGAGGACAAGGAAGTTTGGGGAGCAAGGTAATGGTAAAGGACACTGGAACACTGGTGGTGGTTGTGGTGTGAAATGAACACAGACTGAGGAGTGATTTCAATAACCAAGATTGCATACAGTAATGTAAACAAAAGAAAAAAATGCTAAATATATAAACAAAGAAAAGGTAGTAAAGCACACAAATGATAGGCTTGCAAAATTGTTCAGTTGATTCTATGGGTTCACAAGTTAAAGAACACTTGCCCAAGTGGAAAAACTTAAAATTTAGACCAACATTTACCACTTCATTTCTGGTAAGAATGAAAGCAAATAATTATTTAATAAATTATTTTTATCACAGGGGAAGGATATATGTTTACTAAGTAGGCACATTCTTAAAATTTGTTAGGCTGAGTATAACATAAAAAGATTTCATGATAAAAAAAGTAAATAAATCCAATTTATAGCAATGTATTTAGTGAAGAGCCACATGCTTCTAGCATCATAGCTTGTTTATGGCTGACTATTAGTATTTGAGGAACACAAAATACTAGACAAACAGAAAAGGAAATTTTTCCTTTTAATTATGTCAAATTCTTCTTAGGTTAAATTCAATGATTTTTATTTTATTTATTTTTAATGGAAAAAAAGAAAAATTGAAAGTGATCAGTGTTTATTCAAATGTGTATTGAAGTTTCATTTTTTAATTGTTTCACATTTTTACTAATTAATTTATTCATAGAACTGACTTGAAACTGAAGAACTGCTAGAAGTGAGTTTTAGCATGCATGAATATGTGAATTATATAGTATATAAATGAAATCTGTGTATGGATTATGTAGTTAGATAAGATAGGCAGATTGGAGATATATAAGCATACATAAATTATATATAGGATAAATGATTTTTGAGGAGTATATTCATATATTGACTCACTTATTAAAAGAAAAGTGTAAGCATCAGAACCAGATGTGAGCTAATGTAAGCTATCTAAGCATGGGCAACTTTAACCATAAATTATTTGATTTCTCTAAAATCTACAATAAAGCATCTCTAAGAACAAACATGAACCCATTCTGATGAAGTGAATAGTCACAGTAATTGAGCATTATAGTGCAAAACTGAGATGATCTAAAATAAAGTGTATGTGCATAGATGATACTATGTAAGATATAAAAAACAAGATGCTATGTAGTATCTGTAGTATGTATATCTATAAATTATTTAAGGCTTCCATGCTAAATTTTGTTACTTTCTTCTGCTCATCTTTTACAAGTTCCCTTACATACTTAGAGAATGACCCATATTAAATTACAGTTATGCTTGATATTTATGAATACATCAATATCTATAATATTTATTTTAGGTAAATAAGTACCTCTCCTAAATATATCTTATAAATGAGACCGGTAGTGATGCTGCTTATGCAGTATTAAATATTAACGGGGTTATATTAATAATATAGAACAAATTACTTATTGATTTCTAAGTCAATAAACAAGTTAAATGACATTGTTTTCTTACAGTATCTTTCATTGTGTGTAAACTAGTGACAAGTTATTTTGTTATCTTGCTTATTCTGTCTGTATACCCTTGCATGCTATAATACTGAAATATAGATAACTAATAACACAATATTTATGGGTTTCCATTTTGAATTAACATTATTCTAATTAACATTATTCTATGAAAATACAAGAAGGTGAAGCTTTCCTTGATTGTTTGAAGTATAAACATGTATAGACATTGCAAAATACATTATTACTGAAAGTTACATACCAAATAAACAATGGGATAATACATATTTGAAAGCAGTGTCAATTATCTTGTCAAATGTAAACTTTTTAAAAAGTTATAAAATCCAAAAGTAAAAAAGGGAATCTACCCAAAATTCATAGTCAACAAAAAAAATTCTACTTTAATTTTATGATTCTGCATATAGCATCAGTTAACATTTCTCTGTTGTCTAATAAGTTATTTTTGAATAACCGTTTTTGCTAAGGCAGTCTATAATTCAGAAGTTCTTGGAAAACCAACAAGGCAATTCTTCCATTTTGAATAGTATTTGAAATATTCACATTCTTAAATCTAAGACTTTTGAAATGATTGTAGATTCTTGCAAATCAGATGACATTTTTATGAACTTTAATCTTTTAACACTTGACATATTATCATTTTAACAATTATTTTCTATGGAGACAGAGAGAATCTGAATTAATCACCTGTATCTGTGCTTACAGAGGTCATTTGGATCCATTGCCTCTAGGGAAATGCCTCTTCGCCTGCTCATTTTAAAGTGTCTCATTGAGGTTAAATTTTAGATTAAACAGCATATGCATTTTTTGTATGGGCATGCACCTAAAACATTTTTCCCCAGACTGTGTTTGGGTTTTGATTTTTTTTGACCAGAAATAGTTTTAGCTATATAAAGGAATTATTTTCAGATTTTTTTTGTCAATAATAAACACTCATTATTGTTTTTATGTTTAGTGTCAGGGAGACATTCTGCAATAATTTATAATTCCTCAATCTTTCATTCCAATAACATAATAATTTTTGAGTTATATCTTCTTTCTATTATATCTCATTTAATATATTTAAAGTACAATTATAGATGGGAATGCTATGTGTCTATTGCTGAAATTACCATTTTTTCAATTAAATGGTTTTATGATAGGTTTTCAGAGCTTATTGATATGATAAATGGCTTTATACTGAAATATCTGTATTTGCTGCACTAGCTTTTGATCTTTCATGTTATTCAATTAATTACTTATGGTGAATAATAAAACTATAAAGATCAGAAAGGAATTAGAATTTCATGGATATTTAGCCAAAATAATTATCAAATGTTTCTTTAACCTAGTCAACATATGGGCATAATCTATTTTCTAAAATGCCATCATTTTATAGTAAAGAAATCACTGTTGTTGCTCTAATTTAAATAAAGTAGTATTCATTACTTTAAATTATTATGTCTCTCTTAATACTTGAAATCCTGGCATAAATTATCAAATTATATGGGAAATATTAGAATAACTGATTTCTAATACATATTACTTCAATTATTCAATGTAATCATATTTTTCTAATTATCAAAGTAAATATAGGGCTTGAATTTTAAAAAATTAGAACAACTTGTAGAATATTTTTTGGTTATGACTATGCAAAATGAGTAAACGCTAGTAATTTCCCTACATGCTCTAGCATAAGCACGTAAACAGAATTGGAAAGTATTATTACTTAGGGATCAGGAGTAATAGACCTAACTGGAATATTTAACTGTTTCTTCATGCATCCTTGTATCATAATGTTTTATCTGTGGACAAAAAATACTAGAATACTAGATAGGACTGGCATACATTTTAAATAAGTACCTTGGTGGGTCATAGTCTAGATTCTCTGAGGCTAAATTTCAATCGTATTCTTAGAATGCTAATCAGTATAGTTGACCTAATTTGTATATTAATTCCCCACCTTTGTTAGCAGAAGCAGTATCATTTTATGTTTAAAAAACTAAGCAAGAAAACATTTGTTAATATCTAGGAATTCAAGTGAATACAGAATTAAATTTAACTATGAAAGATGCATATTTCCTTCCTTATGAGTATATGTAGGCGATATATTATTTTTGAAGTGCTCCCCTTTTAAAAACACCAAAAATATAATATTTATATTTTGATTATCCAGTAAGCCATTACTTTGAATCTATCATGTAATCAGATTGTGCAGATGATTTCTAATTCAGATAGCATTTAGTTTATTCAAAAAGCTATTTAACCCGTCTTGTGCAGTCAAACTGTCATATGGATAAAGTACTCATACTCCTCTTCTTCTTCCTAGGCATGTGAGCTTTTATTTAATTCATTTTGAAATAGCTTGCTTCTAGTTTTCCTTTCCTCTTCATGCTTCTAACACTATTTTTCCCTTTTTTGTTGTAGTAAAAATTCTACAAATTGGAATAATTTTCTATGTATAGGTTCCCCATTCTTAGATAAATTTCAACACACCAAGTCCTACACCAATTCACCAAGGGTCCTTCCTCATTGTCCTGTGGGCTCCACCAACATTTGCCCCCACCTGTCCTTTTTCTTTTTAGTAACCAGTACTGTTGTAAATGTTTCATGGTTGGTTATGTTTCACATTCCACCTATAAGTGAGGTCATCTCGTATCTATCTTTCTTCTTTTGACTTGTTCCACTTAGTATAATCCCCTCTAGTTCCATCCATGTTGATTGAAATGACAGGATTTATCTCTTCTATGGGCTGTGTAGTATTCCACTGTATATATGCACCACATCTTCTTTTATCCATTCATCCGATATTGGACATAGGCAATTTCTAGTTCTTAGCTGTTGTGAATAGGAACACAATAAACATGGGGATACTTACATCTCTGCAGACAGGTGCTTTTTTATTTTTTGGGTAGATGCTCATTTTTTGAGGAATCTTCAAACTGTTCTCCATAGGAGTTGTACCAATTGGCACTCCAACCAACAATGCAAAAGTGTACCCTTTTCTCCATATCCTTGCAAGCATCTGTTATTTCCACACTTTTGGATAATAGCCAGTCTTTCAGGTGTAAAGTGATATTCCACTGTTGTTTTAATCTGAATTTTCCTGATAGTTACATAGTAGGAACGTGACTTCATGTGCCTGTTGACCATATGTATAACCTCTTCAGAAAAGTGTCTCTCCAATTGCTCCTCCCATTTTTTTGATTGGATTGCCTGTTCTTCCGTTGTTGTTTTATGAGTTCTTTGTATATTTTAGATATTAAGCCCTTGTCAGAAATATGGAATGCAAATATCTTCTCCCAGTATGTAAGTTTCCTTTTGCCTTGGGTGATGTTTTTGTTTCTTGTGAAGAATCTCCTTAGTTTGATGTAGTCCCAGTTGTTTATTTTTCTTTTTGTTTCCCTTGATGGTGGAGTTGAGTCCCCAAAGGCTTCTCTATGATTGATGTCATGGAGTCAAGTCTTTCCTATGTTGTCTTCTAAGAGCTTTATTGTCACTGGTCTTATGTTAAATCTCTGTCTCCAAACTATATGCTAACCAATGTGCAGACACTAATATTTTTAGAAAATCATATGTTTGTACTACCAAATAGTCTATGGATTTCACAAAAATGATTTCTACTAATAAAATAATAACTTCAATTGCTTTATTTAACACCATTACCTGATATAATATCTGCTTGTGCTATACAGATTTTAATTATTTATTGTTTTATTTATACTGCAGTAGACTTTTTGTTGCAGAAAAACAAATGGAGTATAACAGTTAGGAAATATTTAATGTATGTTTAATATGAAACATTTATTTTATTTTATTTTATTTTATTACTTTTTAAATTTAATATTTGTGGAGGAAATCTGATTTACAAAGATACTCACATGTTCAGGTTCCCCATTCCTCTAATATATGACAACACACCCTGCCCACCACCATTACCAAAGATCCTTCACCATTGCCCGTTGAACACCGTTATCACTTGTCCCACCTCCACACCCTCCTCCTTACTGTTAATCTCAGTTCTAATGTCCAGGGCTGGTTTTTGTTTAGTATGCTTCTTTGCTTTGTTTGTTTATATCCACAGATAAGTGAAATCATTCCATCTTTCTCCATCTGATTTATTTCACTTAGCATAATCATCTCTAGTTATATCCATGCTATCAAGTTTTATTATATTATTGTACATGTCTCTAGATATAGTTAAGATTTACCTGTTATTTTTCTAAGTGAACAGCTCATGTAGACTTATGAGATACACCAAAGCTTCTAAAACTGGATATATCAATTAAGAAAAAATCACATAAAATTTCACAAGGAATAGATTAAAAAATATAATTCCTTTGGTAGTATACAAATTGTGACAATTACCTTAGAGGCACATATTCTGTCTGCATTAAGTAGAGAAAACAAGCATGCTTTTAAAATCAATTTCACTATGAACACAAAGACAATATAAACATTAATTCCTGTTCTAAAATGACATTAGATTAGAATTCATCAACTCAAGAACATATCGAACATTAAAAGATATGAAATGTTGAAGAACTGCAATTGTTTCTAACATTTTGGATAGCATAAAGACAGATTTCAAAAATATTGATTTCTTCCACATTTATTTGCAAAATTGAAAACAAATTGAGCTTTCAAGTTCTTATTTTTGGAATATATCAAGACCATTTAAATTTGTATATTATCACAACTGCTTCACATACCCCTCAAGCAGTGGTTCCAGGGTCTTAATAGAAAAATTCACTGAACTGTGAAGCCATTTATGCTCCCATTTTTGTTTTTGTGAAAAGTTCAGAGTCTGTTCTGTCTTAATATTCTTGAGTTCCTTTTTGGAAGTCAGCATTATCCTTAAAAGGAGGTTATTCTACCTCAGAAATTCAAACCAAAGAAGAAGACTTGAAATTAAAATTGCAATTATTTACAGAACTTAAACAATGTGTTTAGTGAAGTCAATTGTATGGAGAAAAGTAGGTGACAATATAGTGTGCTCACATGAGGCTTTTTCCCTAAGATATTGAGTCCTGCACATCTAGATTGTTTATTATATTATTTGTAGATGTCAGACAGAATTATGGTTGGCTAGATTCACTCCCTATGACTTTGAACCATTTAAAACAACAATGTCAGTTCTTGAGATTGAAAATTTTGCCTCAGATCTTTAGGGCAAAGGTGACATTCCATTCTATTTCTCTTCAATATTAAAAAAAATGATAAATTACTAGTTTTTTTTTTCTTTTAGAGAGAAATAAAACAGGCAGGAATTACGGCAAGTAAGTAGGCAGGTAGGAAAGTAGATGGAGGAGGAAGAATCATTAACTTATTTTATTTGTTCATTAGACCAGTTAGTGAAATGAGGACCTGGGGCTTTTACATGAACTATGCAAGAGACTCAGACCTAAGGCATGAGAAACAATAGTGTTCCTAAATTGCTCTTTTCATAGGCATTATAAATTATTTTGTATTTGCCATGTCAAGATTTTAATTCTAATGTAAGTTATCCCTTTGTTCTGTCATAATATACTGGTGTAACCTGAAAAACTAAATTGCATTTAATACTTACATAAGCTGGAATTTTCAAAAATGATGCCTTGCAAAAACACTATTTTTCATACTCCTGAAATAAATGTTTGCCTTGGACAAATAGATTTGGATACACATATCGTTTTCCTCACTTACAAGTGATCAAAAAGCAGTAACATTTTATAGTGTGTGAGTTCTTTTGTAGATAAAATTACTATTTTGACTACATTTTTCCTCTAAATGGTTGCATGGATCTTAGATAAGCAATTTCATTTTATAATATTTTTATTTTTATTTTTTAATTATAGATATAACAGACATATAACACTGTGCAGCATTAAGTCACACAATGTGTTGTTTTAGAACATTTATAAATTGCAGTATGATTATCACCATAACTTTAACAGGAACTTATTTATTTATTTTTAGTGTTTGTTTTTAGTGTTTATTAGGGTAACTTCAATTTGCGAAATAAGATAAACCTGTATCTATAGGCTCACCACTCAATAAATATATTTCAGCTTATCACACCCACCACAAAATTATTAAAAGTCCTTCACCACTGACCATTGAACCTCCATTACCACTTGTTTCTGACCACCACACCCCTCTTTACTGGCAAACAGTTCTATTGTCAATGTCCAAGTGTTGGTTTTTGTTTTGTCTGTTCCTTTGCTATGTTTCTTTATATTCCACATATGAATGAATCATTTATTATTTTGTTCTCTTTCTGACTTATTTTATTGAGTATACTCCCTTCTAGTTTCATGCATGGCCATCACAGATGACAGGATTTCAATATTTTTAGGACTCTGTAGTATTCCATTGTGGAAATACACCACACCTATATTCATCTGATAATGGGCACTTTATCTTCTTTGGAGAAATGTATCTTCAAGTTTTTTGCCTGTTTTTACAATGGGTTTCTTATTTTCCTGTGGTTGAGTTTTATAAGTTCTTTATTTATTTTGGTTAGCAGCACTTGCAATATGTTTTCTCAGTCAGTGTTGTCTTTTTGTTTTGGTGATGGTTTCTTTGACCATACAGAAGTTTCCTTTTTTTTTTTTAGTTAAATGCACTTCCATTTGTTTATTTTCTGTTTTGTTTCCTTTTCCACTGGAATTGAGTCCCCAACGGACTCTTCAAGGCCAATATCATGGAATGTATTGCCTATATATTCTTCTAATTATTTTCTGGTTTTTGGTTTTACATCCAAGTCTAATTAATTCATTTTTAACTAACTTTTTTGTACTGAGAGAGCACTCTAGATTCGTTCTTTTGCACGAGACTATCATTTTGAACAAAATTTGTTGAACATACTTTCCTTTCTTCAACATATACTTTTGGTTTCTTTGTCATAAATTAACACACCATATATGTGTGTGTGTATGTGTGTGTGAATCTAATTCTGAGGATTCAGTTCCATTCCAATGATCACGTCTCTGTTTTTAATAATCTATCATACAGTTTCTATCATTATTGCTTTGTAGTATAACTCAAGAACTGGGAGTATGATTTGTCCACTTTTTTTGCATGATTCCTTTGGCTAGTGGGGGTCTTTTGTGAGTTACAATTTGTAAAATTGTTTTCTGTATTTCCTTGAAAAAAATTCAGTGGAATTTTGAAGGTGTGTGCATTAAGCTTGTACATTACTTTAGGTAAGTGGTCATTTTAACAATATTAAATCTCCAAGCCATGCCGTGAACATGGAATATCTTTCAACTTCTTTGTATAGTCCTCTCACTTTTTTAACAATGTTTTAGTTTTCATTTCAGTCTTTCACCTTCTTTCTTTTATTACTTGATTTTTTTAAGGTAAGTTACAGGCAGGAATGAAGGCAAGTAGGCAGGCCAGCAGGAAAAGAGAGGAGGAAGCATTGCATTTATCTCTATTCAGTTGTTCAGTTTGGTTGAATGCGAACCTAGATCCTTTGTATGGATGTGAACCGCGCTCTTGTCTGGATGCAACAGGCCTAATCAATACTCCACCAGGCAAATCTAACCTTCTTTGTTAAATATATTTCATTGTATTTAATTATTTTGTCTCTATTGTAAATTTAATAATTTTCTTGATCTTATTTTCTCTCCTGTTGTTTGCATATAAAAAAGCAACAGATTTTTGTATATTTTGCAACCTGACAATTTACTGTATTCATTGATTAATTTTAGCCGTTTTTTGATGTATTCTAGATTTACTATGCATATCATTATGTCATCTACAAAAAGTGATAGTTTACTTGTTTATTTTCTAATTTGGATTTATTTTATTTCTACTTTTTCCCTAATTGCTCTGACTGGGATGTCCATTATTTATGTTAAATAGAAAGGCTGAGAGTGGACAGCCTTGTTTCATTGTTGAACATATAGAAAAAGCTTTGTTTTTCTCCTTTGAGTAAGATACTGACTGTGGATATCATACAAAATCGTTATTATGTTGACATAAATTCCTTCTATCCAAATTTGAAGTATTGTTATTCTCATGAAAGATGCTAAATCTTATCAAATTATTTATATGGATCTATTGGTATACATATAATATTTTCACTATTGTTAAGATGGTGTATTACATTATTAGATTTGTTGCATCCCTGGGATAATTCCTATTTACTCACAATAAAGACACTTTTGGTCTATTGTTGAATTTTGTTTGCTATTATATTTTTGAAAATTTTTGCATCTAAATTCAACAGATACATTGTTGTGTATTTCTCTTTTTGAAGATGTGTTTATCTGCTTTTGTTATCAGTGTAACATAGGTGTCATATAAAGTGCTTGGAATTGCTCCCCATTCTTCAAAGTTTTGGAAGAGTTTGAAAATAATAGGCATTAATTATTCTATGAAGGTTTGGTAATGATCACTTATAAAGTGATTTGGTTCAGGCGTTTTATTTTAAAGGAGATTTTTCATTACATTTTCAATCTCCTTGCTTGTGATATGTTCTGTCGAGTTTTCCCATTTCTTCCTGATTAAGTATTGGTAACATGCGTGTTTCTGAAAATCCGTGCATGTTCTCTAGGTTGTCCAATTTATTGGCATATAGCTGTGCATAACAACCTCTTATAATGTTTTGTATTTCTGAGGTATCCATTGTGTCTTCTTTGTTTTTCTTTCTGATTCTAGTTATTAGAGTTTTCACTATTATTTAGTGAGCCTAGCTAAATGTTTGCCAATTTCGATTCTTTTCAGAGAACCACATTTTGTTTTAATTGATCTTCTATATTTTCTTTTTGATTTCAATTTCATTTCAACTCAGATTCTCACAATTTCCTTCTTTCTACTGATTTTTGTCTTCAGTTGTTCTTCTTTTACTAGTTGCTTTAAATGTAGGTTAGATTGTTTATTTGCAATTTTTTCCTGAGGCATGTCTGGATTGATATAACTTTAATCTTGGTACTGCTTTTGCTGTATCCAATAAAAAATGGTACCTTGTGTTTTTAGTCTCATATGTCCTGAAGTATATGTTTTAAATTACTTCTTTGATTTTTTTAATCCCAAAGTTATTTAAAGCCTGATGTTTAGTCTCTATTTTTTATAATTTTATAGTTATTTATGGTTGATTTCTAGTTTTCTCCACTGTGAATATAGAAGGCACTTGGTATGGTTTCAATCTTTCTAAAATTTTTGGGAAATGTTTTGTTTGACAAAATATGATCTGTCTTTGAAAAGGTCCCATGACACTTGAAAGTAATGTGAGTCATGAAGCTTCTACACAATCTTTTTCTCTAAATTTGTTATATAAGGCTGCTGCATCCTTGTTAATTTTCCTGGTTAATTTTCTTACTGTTGCAAGTAAGATATTGAAGTCTCCTACGATTTTTTATTGCTTTGATGTCTACTTTTAATTGTGTTAATAATTGCTTTATGTATTTTGATGTGCCTTCATTTAGTGCTTTTATATTAGTAAGAGTATGTCTTCTTGCTGAATTTACCCATTCATGTCATTTTCATCCTTGTCTTTGTTTTTGCCTTCTTTTGTTGAAAGTCTATTTTATCTGATATAATTATGGCTATCACTTTTCTTATGTTACCATATGAATGTAGGATTGTCTCCCAACCAGTGACTGACCCTATGTCTATCGTTCAAATACAGATGACTTTTCTATATGCAGCATAGTTGACTTTTCTTTTAAAATCCATTTGGCCACTCTAGTCCTTCTGATTGAAGAGGTCAAGCCATTAACATTTAGGGTGCTTATGATATGTAAATGCTATTTGTCATCTTGTTAATTTTATTCTTGGTGTTGTTGCAGATGGTGCATTTGTTCCTCTCTCAGGTACTTGGAAAGCATTTATTTTGTTTGGTTTCCCTGTTAATTTTTTTCTTTGTATTTTCTTGGGGTTCCTGTTTTGAGGTCACTCAGGTTTATATGAAAGTTTCTATTCTTATAAACTCCTTTAACTTGAAAGTAAGTTAGTCTTGATTCTAACAGTCTACATTTTTACTCTTTTCCTTCTCACATTCTATATATTAGATACATTGCTGCTGTTGAATGTGTTTTTAATTCATTTTATAAGCTTTCCTTTATTATCTTAATTCTAAGTGGGTAGCTTAGTTTTGCTGGAATTCCTTTTTCTTCAGCACTTTGAATATCAATTATGCCATTCTTTTCTGTCCTATATAGGTTTCAGCTTATAAAATCTGCTGACACTTTTATGGGGGCTCCTTTATATATAACTTGTTTATCAGTAGCTGCTTTCAACATTCTCTATTTATCATATATTATTATAATTTTATTGACATTATACCTTGGTGTAGTTCTGGTTTTGTTCCTTCTCCTTGGATCTCTTTTACTTTCCTGAATCTGAAGGTTTGTTTCATTCTTATTCTTTATTCAAAACCAGTTTCTGCCCCCATTATCTCTCTTTCTCTTTCTGGGACCCCTTATGTGAGAATATGTTTCTACTTGATGTTATACCACAAGTCTCATGTGCTATTTATGCTTTTTTCTTTGTTACTCTGTATGGTTGTATTCCACTGCTATATCTTCTTGCTAGCTGATTCAATTAGAAACTTCTTTCAGTCAACTTTTTAACCTCACTATTGTGTTCATTAGCTCACCTACTGTGTTTTTTGGTTCTGTGAATTCTATTTGGAACTGTCTCAATTTTTTCTATCTTGTTTTGTAGTTATCTTTAGACCCTCTTTTGTTTTCTTGATTTCAGTGAGCATAATTATAATTGTTGCTTTAAAGTCTACATCAGGCAGCTTAGTTAATTCATTTTTTTCCCTTGAGTGTTTATTTTTTGGTCCATTTTGCATATATTTCTTTGTCTTTCTAATCTTCTTGAAAGTTTTTGTTTATTTCTATGTTTAAGTTTCTTTCATTTAAGTCTTTTTCTGAGATATTAAATTGTGCAGTATAAGCCCAGGTTTTGATCTGGAATGCTTGACTTGCTTTAGTTGTGTGCTCTTAGCACTTGTCAGGAATGCTGAAGATCTAGATCCCATCTTCTGCTGAGATCCGAGAGTTTAGCATGTAGGATTGAGGTTGGGAAATGAGGTTTCTCCTAAACCATTCATGAACAAGGTACAAGAGGAGAGATGCAAAAGTTGTCAACCCTTCTACAAGCATCACACAGTTCCAGCAGACACCACAGATAGGAGAGTCATTAACTGATCATATAGGAACAATGCCTTTGAAAACTTCTCAGTCAGCCAGAGGAGTGGCATTGTCAGAAGTGGGTGATAAAAGGGCCCTAGGGCCAGAGAGTGACAATTCTAGAAGGTACCAGGTACTGAGTGAAGTTATTTAACTGTAAGCCTGGACTGATTGAAGTTTTTGTAGAAATGTAGCTGTGAGCTCTTTCAGTTTGGGACAATCACACTAATGCTGGAGGGAGCAGCTGTTTCACCCTAGGGCTTCCTTGCAATTATGGCCTCCAGTGCATGGGGAAGTAATACCTCAGTTCACAAGGAGGCTATCCCTGTTTCCACATTAGATTCAGGTCTTTGCTTCTATGACTGAAAGTCAATTCTCAAATATGCCGACAACTGCTGAGGGAAAGAGTCCTTCATTTACAAGAGCATAATGCAGTTCTTTTCATTTAGCCTCAGGTTCTCTGAATATGAAGTCATGACACTGATTCAGATTGACTAGTCCTTCTGCTATGTGCATACTTTCTCTTTGTGAAGATGCTTCCCCATTCCTTTTCAAAGGGCATTGTTGCTAATCAGACATTTTATTTGTGTTTCTGTGAGGAAATGAACTTGAGATCTGAGCAGTCTGATATCTTTGAACCAGATCAATTATCATTTTTTTGCAGTGAGCACATTTATGATTTAGTCTTTTAATGACTTTTAAGTGTATAACACAGTATTATTAACCATAATCACTAAACTGCTTCTTATATCTCAGAGCCTATTTATTTATTAGTTGCAAGTTTGTATTCTGTAAGTCATTTTATTTTTCTGGACTTCATTTCCATATATATGTGTGTGTGTGTGTATGGTAGATGTATCAGATGAATTTCTAAACACTTTAGTCTTTTATCTGTGAACTTATTCTAGATAAATATCAAATTGCATTTATGTGAACTTTGAAGTGCTTGAGCACTGTCAATAACAAGAAAGTACATTTGAAAATTTTCTCTGTTACAGTTATTATATTCTTTTTTTCAAAAGTTAGCCACAATATGTTAAGTGTTAGGTAAAATGATTCTTGGTACTTTAGGAAGCAAAACATTGTAATGTGTTGAATTAAGGAGGTGTCTCATTAACTCCTTCAGGGACGTAAGCACAGGTGACCAAGTGTGCCTCCGCCAATCCTATTGGACTGGGCTTATACGTACGACCCAAGGTACTTAATATCTATTTAGGCTGAGCATAAATTACACAGGAGACAAACAGAAGTTGCACATATCACACAAGATTTATTTACCTTAGCCTAGTGGTTTCCAGGCTGCAGCAGGCCACCTGGGGATCCGCTCTGACAGACACACACACTGGAACAAAGGACTTGGAGCTGCGTCTCAGCTTCTCATTCAGGGCCCCATTCTGCGGCCCACGATCCGGACTCGCAGTCCAAGGCAGAGATTCAGGCAGGTGTGATAAGGGGAGCAGAGAGCGAACATCTGTGGAGGAGCAGAACGAATGGCTCTAACAGCTCTCTCAGTCATCTCTTCTTATACTCTTAGATGGGTGTCTTCTGGTGTCTTCAGTGTGTCTTATCAGCGGGCTCCATGGGCTGCCTGGGGCTGTGATATCTAAGGGTATAGGTGTACACAGGGGTGTTGCCTAGTGGCGTTTTTATCTTTATGTTTGCACTCAGTTTAGTTTCATTGCACTCAGTTACTTTATAACATTTAACAGGGCATAAGTCACTCCATTTTCTAAGTGTAATACATTCTTAATATTAACTATCCTAATTACTATAACAGGAGGACACATAGATGATATATAAATGAGTTGAGATACAAATGTATTAAAATAAATATGACTTCATGCTTCTACAAAACATCCTTTATTTAACCATAGTGACAAACCAACAATTTCTAAGACAATGTCTTTAAAAATGTTTTCAATACTTATTTATCCCCCAAATGATGACATTTTAAGACTTCATTAAAGTAGCTTTATTATAGACCTTGAAAATGATACATAATAAATAACTGCAATTGTTAATATAATTGAAATAAATGGTAATTGCTGATAGATATGTTATTTGCTCAACAGACATTATGTGAACACTATCAATTTTATGATGAACCTTTTTGGTTTTTAAATTATACAAGCATTGTCTATTTATCAGTAATTCCTTCATTTTTGAAAGATGTTTCTTGGTCATGTTGAGCTCTTAAATATTTGTGTTAAGATTATGAAGAAACTACTTTTTAAAATTTTGTCGAAGTCATTTTGCACTGCAATATTATAGATATTTAAGATGTACATTATCACAAATCAACATCTGAATATGCTGCACAAAGTACCCACTAAGAACCCAATGAAGGAAATATTAAAAATCTTGTTATGCAACATAATAATACAACATGTTTTTGTATATTTCTCATGATAAGGCAAATTGAAGTAATTCTTATATGCCTTAAACACAAGCTGCATATTTTTCTTCTGAAATGCACATTTTATTAATTTAAATATTTTAGCACAATAATTCTACTAGTTCCTGCTGTTTTAGCTTTATTAAGACAATTATTTGTGTCATTAATTCAGAAATTAATACAAAAACTCATTACATTTTAAATTTTACCAATTTATACCATATATTATTAATAAATTTGTGTAAGTAAAAATAATACCTTAATTAGCATTTTGTTTGCTTTTATTAAACAATAAATTTATTAAGAAAAGACATTATCCAAAGACAAAGCAAAATTAACTTGCTAGATGCATTCATTTTGTATATTGCTTAATTACATTTTTAGTTGCCAATAAATGATTATATAGTCATAATATAGTATTTGGTTGAATTATTAGCAAAATTTTATTTTAATCATAATGATTCATGTTGACTAATATTTCAGAGGACAAGTACTGTGCTTCCCTTGATGGTGTCAAAATCTTGAAGAGTATAGATATCTAAAAGAGCAATGAAAAAATATCAAAATTTAAAACGTCTGAATTGTAGGATACATTTATCGATTTAATATTTTATATAAAATGTCCTCATAATTATAATTAAAGTATTTGTCAATTTCTGTGCTAGCATAATGGATATATGGCAACTAGATATATGATAGATAGATAGATGACAGCTATAGATGTGAAAATGGTTCCTTAGCGTTTTGGTGATGTTATATGTGAATAATTATTGTCATTTTAGTAAATTTTGAAATTTTATTTTGAATTTTCTTAATTGTGCTGAAATTTAAGGAAAATTGATCAATATTGATTCCCTCAGTTTTTAAACCAATTTTCATTTTTCACCTTACAAAGTAAATATCTCCTGAAATAAGTTTTTAAAACATGTATTTTTAAATATTTTTCATTGTTAAAGTTTACTACCTAAATAGCCTTTTTTCTAACAAATCTGTATATTTGAAAGCTCTACATTCGAATACCACAAGAGAAATAATCATATTGTGTAATTTTATATGGAAGTATAAAAAATTCAAAACGAGGGTGGTAGATTATATTTAGAAAATCAATCCTATATAAAATCTTGTAAAGCACTGTTTTATCCTCTTATACTTTAGTTTGTATTATCTACATAAGAGTGAAACCATCCTGCATTTCTCATTTTCTTTCTGAGTTATTTCACTTAACATGATCCCTACCATTTCCATCCACGTTGTTACAAAAGGAACAATTCCAGTCTTCGCAGCTGCGTATTAATTCCATTTTTATATATGCCACATGCACCATTGTTTCTTTATCCAATCATCTACTGATGGACACTTAGGTTGTTTTCATGTCTTGTCCATTATGAACTGTGCTACTAAGGACATCATGGTGCAGTTTTTTTCTACTTAGAGATATTGTATGCTCTGGGATACAAAATCCCAGGAGTGGGCTTGCTGTATCAAATGGTACATCATCATTATAGATTTGAGGAATCTCTTCTGTTCCATATAAATATTAAGAATTTTTTCTTCTATTTCCTGGAAACAGGCTTGTGGGAATTTAATGGAGTTTTCCCTAACTATGTATATTGCTTTAGATATGATTACCGTTTTAATGATGTTGATTCTTACCAACCGTGAGCGGGGATATTTTTCCATCTGTTTGCATTTTCCTCTGTATATATTTTAAGAAGGACTTGTAGTTTTCATTGTACTAGTCTCAACTCCTTTGTTAAGTCTATTCCAAGATATCTGATTTTTTTTAATTTGATTTTATATGGTGTGATTTTCTCGATTTCATTTTCTTCTAGCATGCTCTTTGAGTATAAACATGTAATGGATTTTTGTGTATTAATTTTATATTCTGACACTTTACAGTATTTGTTGCTGAGTTCTAGTAGCTTTTTGACACAGTTTTTAAGGATGTGTATATATATATATATATACATATATGTAGTCATGCCATCTGCAAAAAATGATAGTTCTCCTTCCTCCTTTCCAATTGGATTCCTTTTATTTATTTCATTTTCTTGAACAATCGCTCTTGATAAGTATGGTGTTAAATAGCAGTGATGTGAGTGGACAACCTTGACTTGTTCCTGACCTTTGAAGTAATGCTTTCATTTTTAAACATTGACAATGTTATTGACTGTGTATGTTGTATATGGCATTTATTTGGTTGAGGGAAGCTTTCCAGTTCATCTTCAATACCCTGACAGTGTGTTTTACCTCTATCATTTCTGCCTTGATTTTCTTTATGACATCAATTTCCTTGGTGAGGTGTTCCTTTTGGTCCGTCACTTGATTCTGAGGTCTCCTAATTCCTTTTGTGTGGTTGTGTTTGTCTCCTGCATCTCTTTCATCAATTTTATGAATTTCACTACTTTTTCTGTTAGATCACTCCATTCATGTCAATGGAGTTTTTCTCTGGTGCAGGCCTGGCATTTTCCTCTCTTTGGGCCATCAATGCTTATTTTGTTAACTGCTTTTTGCATTTTCAAAAATTCTCTGTCTTAGATTTAGCCCTGTGGCTTTTCTTTTTTATTATTGATTTATTATTGATTGGTGACTTTGCATCCTGATGTGGACAACATCATCTACTTGGCTTCAGTGGGTGGTAGGATCTCTTCCCCTCTCTTTAATGTCTGCTTTCGGTGGGTCCCAAATGTTGTTTCAGTAGTCTCCATGGCTTCTCTAGTAATGAGGGTCAATTCTTATAATAAACTCTCCAATCCAAGGGTTGCGTTTACAAGCAGACCGTGTGATTTCTGTGAAGTCCACAGCTCTCCAGCACAGGTGGCAGGAGGCTCACAGGTTGGGCCACTTGTACTCCCATGCAGTTATTGAAAATCCTTTGAGTGATAGTTCTTCTTCCTGCTCACCCCAGATTTTCAACCAGGGAGAAAGATTGCCTTTTGGGCTCTTGTGCTCCTTTAAAGACTGGGATGAAGGGGGTGAATTTTCCTCACCACTGTTCTCTGGAGCCTGGCCTTAAATCTCCCAGGCAGGACTCTGTGATCTACTAAACACAGGTTTTGAAATGTTGATATTTAAGTCTCTGCATTCAGGGATTGAGATCAAATGCTGCCTCTGCAAGTTCCCTTGATCCTCTAGTCAATGAAATTTGCTCACCACATTTCTCAGGGGCTATAGAGCTCAGCGGTAGGTCTTGGTCTTGCAGTCTTATGCTATTTTGTTGCTCCTTGATGATTGGTCCCCTTCTTGCTTCCTCAGACTCTGAAACCAGGTAACAAACTTACCTTTCAGATTCTGTGTCATCTTTTAAAAACTGGGAGAGAGAGATGGGACCCATTTCACACTGTTTTCTGGAGACTGACCTGCTGGACTCTACCAAGTGATGCCCTGTGATCGCAAAAAAGGATTATTTTTAATCTCCAGTTTTGTGCCTAAATCTGATCTGGTCTTTCTAAGCATTTTATTTTTATTTCATATTATTATTTTGTTTGAAAATCATTTTGAACAAGTTAAAATATCTTTATTTAAAGGTTTTATTCATTTTTTTCATATTATTAAGTATATCAGGAAATAATAGTTTAATGTTAGCCTTACATTTTACAAATAATGAAACTTATTTGTTTTACTAAATCAGCATATATACAAATTTTTATATATATATATAATTACTTGGTTTAAAAATAGTTATCTTTGATCAAGAATGATCTCACAGTGTTTTGAAGAAAGCCAATAATGCAAAACCTGAAAATTTCAGGAAAACAATAATGATTTCTGATCCCTCATACTTCACTTGTGAAAAATACATTTAAAAAAATTGTTTATAAAATAGCAGTCTTATAAAAAACAATTATTGGCATGTTTCTATTGGGCCTTTTTCATATTTTTTAATTAGAAATTTTCTCAATTACTTTTTTCCACTCAGATTTGATGTCAGAAAAACCAGCAAAGTCAAAAACATTGCATTTCTTACAGAAATTCTCATGAGAAAACAACAATTTCAATGAATTCTACTTTGCTATCACAGGCAATATAGCTAGAAAAAAATCTATGGAGGTCTAGAAAAAATATTGACTCAGCAATACATTGCCTTTAGGGAAATTATTACTCACAAACTCTTAAGAAGCCAGCAGTGTAATATAGGGTTGGTATGATTTTAGAAACCATATGACAAGTAACAGATATCATTGGCTATCATTCCTCTACATTAAATTCCATTTTATTTGCAAAATGAAGTTGAAAATTTAGAGCAATAAATTTCAGTTTACATTTATCTAGCTAAAGCAATATAGCAAATTGGGAAAAATAAAATATTTACTGTGTTTAATTTTATTGAATTCTTTCTTTAGCTTTCATTCCTGGATTAAACAAAGGTACAGTAGAAATCAACAAAAACATAATCATGACGCATGTTAATTTTAAAAGACATACTTCTATGTGTTTGTTTTAATGACTTTTGACCTTTTCACTTCTTATAAGATACTACAATTTTAATTCTTTGATTCAAATTAACTTCTATGATATTAAAATGAATTAATATATAGGAATATAGGAAAAGTAGTAATCAGTTCGATATATTTTAAATCTGGATGCTTATTCTGAGTCATGAAACAAAATCTTTAGATAGTAAACAGAATGGACTCGTATTCATTTGTTTTACTTAAAGTAGAAAATTTCAAATTATCTTCAGAACTAATTATCCAAATTTTCCTCTTCGTAAGTATATTCACCAGTTTGTCTGAGGAGTCATTAAAGATATAATTCCACTTTTCTGCATTTTATTAAATTTGATATGCAGACTGAATATATTCTGTATATGCCTAATAATCCAAATTTGCATGTTTGTGGACTTGTAAATAATATGCAAGATGCATTTTGCCATATTATAATGTCTAGATTACATGAGATTCATGGTGTGCCCTTTTGGCCCAGAGATTAAACCCATGCCAGGGATAGTGTACATTTAACCCAAGGATACAAGCTCAAGTCCTATGATTGCAGGTAGCAACTAAACTAAGCAATTAAGAATGAGTTTCATCCTCTTCTCACTTCCTGTTTGTTGTTTGGCTGCCTTCATTCTTGCCCGCCTTCCATATGATTTATGCAGTTGACATGTTTATAATCTTATTGTACTGATAAAGTTTAAAATGCTTGAGGATATTTTGAATGTGCCTAGCATATTCACATTTTATGTACATTTTCACACATTTATTTTCTACTTCATATTTTGAGGATGGACACTTTCTATTTGTTCATTGCTATTTAAAATGAATTTATTTTTCTTCATATACTTTTATTTTAAACTGCAGTTTACAGTCAATTGATATCATGACCAAATAAAAATAATACTCAAAGATTACACCTTCCTGAAATCAGTCACAAAAGCTAAATATGCAAAAAAATACTTACCTTCAATTTTAACATGCCAATGATAGTATTGTACTTTATTTTGAACATTTTGATTGCTGATTTTGTCTTTAAAATTGCATTGAAGTAGTTCTTATGTGATATCTAATTCAAATGCCCAAGATAGATTTTCTACTATCACCTCATTAGTGGAATTTCAAGCCTAATATTTTATTCCCATTTAAAGTCTTGAGATGTCAGCATTTATATGGTTAATTCAGATGCATTGCAGGTGAATTGCAGATTGTCTCTCTTTTTAATTAGATTTTAAGTAGCCCTTAGTACTGTTCAGAAATTTGCAGCTATAAAATAGTTTTGGTTATGCGTTTGTATTTGGAATACAGTCAAGATGCTTTGATTTTAACTATTCAACGTTATATTAGAAAGAGATTTTGAATGTGAATCAGTTCACCTTTAGTTCTAATGACAGTTCTGAACCTGAGTAGATATGTCTTTTAAGCTCATTCTTGTTTTCTTTTTTCTGTATTTTTTGAAAATCATAACAATAAAAATGCTTATGACTCAAAGAAAGGTTTTGCTACTAAAACATAAAATATAATGGAAATAACAACAATCTCAACAGTAGATAGTGTTTGAATATGTACCATGCCTTGAAAATGGTCTCTCATAATTTGCAGATGATTTTATTTTGATAACTGCAATGATTCCCTGAGTGCTATTATTTTTCCTGTTTTTTCCAGAGTTAGAAACTGAAGCAAAATATTAATATAGGAATTCATTTGATAATTTGAAACTATACTTGTAAAGACATTATTATTACTTAGGTAACTTGTCCTTCATTAATACATAATGAATAATGACCATTGAAATTAAACTTATACCTTAAATTTTGCTCTAATTTAAATGTTTATTTTGTATATTCATAAGGCAATGAAATTCCTATTCAAAGTTATTCTGAAACACCATGAAACTGTGATTATATCTTATACTTTATACCACATTTATCAAATTTACATCATCAACCAATCTGAGTAGATTTGTAATTATTTAAACCACATAATAAAATTTCTTAAACGAATTTCATAAAATTATATACCAGTGAACAAGAGGAATAGGTCTTCTATAATCCTAATCATAAATGTATGAAGCCTAGTTTTTTTGCTATTATTTCAAAGTTTTATGGAAGGAAGATTAATTACCAGGAATTACATTGTATTGCTTTATTAAATGAAAAATACATAGACATTTTCCTCATATTAAGTTAAATATATCCATATAATTTTTTGGTAGTAAAAGAATGACTTTTAGTTCAGGAGTTGCTGTACTTGTCTCTAAGGTACAAATTTCAGATATATACTTGTCAAGTCATTCTTTTATAACTCTTATTGAGAAAAATATACATTAATATAATTCAAGTATTTGCTCTTTTGTTTGAAAGTGTAGCTTTTTGACCAATTTTTAACATGAGTGAGAGTTTCAGCTATAATATATCAAATGAATTTTATGTTTTCAATGATGTCTAAGGTTTAAACAGGTGAACATCAACTGATTTGTCACCCATCAGTCACTTGTCTATTGTCCACAATAATGCCTACTTATAAAAGTTGTTATTTGATATATTGTCACTTTTTTTTTAGACAACACTTACCTTATGACCTTTGGGACTTTTGAGGTTTTTCAATGTTTTTAAAGATAAGAAATGAATGCTGAAATGCAGTTTTGTCATTATGACACAATGTCTTAGAAGAACTTTGAAACAGAACATAATCTTGGAATAGAAAATATGGTCTATAGAGAAGTCAAATAATCAAATAAACTAAATGAAATAGAAATGCGTTTAATCTATAAGATCAAGTTAGTGATAACACGAAGAAAAAAAGGAGGGGGATGGAAAATCAGGTAAAAGGGATGAATTTTAGATAAAAAATGAAGTTGAATTTTAAGCGGAAAACATACTGCAATATATATATAGTTGCTGATTTATAATGATGCGTATCTGAAATGTATCATAAGTATAAATGTTCTGTACTGTTCAATAAAATTCATTTAAAGTAAAAAAGAGAAGGAATTATTTCAATCTCATGGTCGTGATATATTCTATTTATATTTTAATGCATGTAGGTGAAATAAGTGACATTTCTAGAAGATCTATTTATCAACAGCATAATAGCAAAATATAGCTCAGACATTTAAATGAGCCATGCACATTGTAAAGGATCTAAGTACTTATTTCTGCTACAGTAGTCAGAATAATAGCTTCATTTCATGAAGCATAATTTGAATATAAGACAAAATCTTATTGTTTTTCAATTTCTGGAAATGTATTAACTTTTTTCAACACAGTCTGAACTTTATTTCTACATAATAATATCATAACTTCTATTTTTTAAAAGTCATACTCATTTTAAGATACTGAATTTGCTTCTCAGTTTATGAGTATTACACACACCCACAACCATAGTTTTGGTATTCCTTAATACAAACTTGATTCCTCCCTATTCCCTCCCCTACTCCAACCCCCCTGTCAGTCATCATCTTGTGTCCTGTGAATTTTTCTGGGGTTAGATATTTATTTTTTTAATTATACTCCAAATATGAGTAAAAACATCCTATATTTTTCTGACTTATTTTGTTTAACGTAATCCCCTTGAGTTCCATCCAAATTTCAAGGTGTTTAAGTACCTGCAAGGAATTCCATTGATTTCATGTGTATATGTGTGTGTGTGTGTGTGTGTGTGTGTGTGTGTGTGTGTGTGTGTGTATTCACTAATTTATCCAGTTATCTGTTGATGGGCATTTAGGTTGTTCCATGTCTTAGCTGATGTGAACTGTGCTGCTATGAGCAAGGGGTGCCAATATTTTTTTTCTGATAAGAGATTTTGTATTCTATGAGTGTATATCTGAGTGAGAGTGCTACATCAAACTCTATTTCAATCTTTATTTTAGTCATTTACCAGAAACATTGCTGTAAGTTATATTATAAAAAAGAGTAAAGGAGAGTTCCTTTTCCCCTAGCCCCCCACAACATTAGCTTTTCTAAACTTCTTAATATAGGCCATTCTCAACAATATGAGGTGGTATCTCATTGTGGATTTTATTTGCATTGCTCTGATAATGAGTGATATGGAAGATATTTTCATCTGTCCCTAGGCCATCTGTGTGTCATATTTGGCTAGGTGACTGTTTAGTTCTGTCTATTTTTGAGTAGATTATTTACTTTTTTGCTGAGATGTAGGAGCTTTTTATATATTTTGAAGATGAAGCTCTTATCCGATCTATGTCGTGTCAATGTTTTCTCAAATTCATTGAATGGCCTCTTTGGTTTAGTGGTGGCTCCTTTCACTGTGTTGAAGTGTTTCAGTTTAACGTAATGCCAAATATTTAGATTTACCTTAGTTTCTTTTGTCAAAGCTCTTCTTTATCCAAAGACCTTGAGATTGAAATTGTATTGTCCCCACACTTTCTTCTAAGTATTTTTAATATAATATGAACCATATATATTCTATTATTTCATATTGCTGTATGCTTTTAGGATATTGAATTCACATCTCAATCTGTGCATTTCATACCACACCTAACACAAGAGTTCTATCTTATTTTACCACTCCTTATTTTCTTTTGTCTTGATTTTTTTTCAGGACAAGAAAATAATATAATTTATCACAATAAATACTTATTTGAAAAGAAACTCAGGAGAATGAAATATATTGGATATTTTCAAATCAATCAAATTTTAAAGTAAAGACGGTAAATATACAAAAATTCATAATGTGAGCTTGGGTCACCATTTCTTAATTTAGTAAAGTTAAAAATTGGAATTATCAAGTAGAATAAGGTAGCTAAAAAGAAAAAAAAATCTCAGCATGATGAAAGCAAAATTAAAAAAAATTACATAACATTACCTTTTCAAATAAAACAATAGCAATAAAACTATACAGGATGAAATATTAAGCACACAGGATTTGGGCATAAAGGATACATTTGAACCTTGGCTTTGACATTTGTATACTATATAGGCTTAGGCAGATTTCTTAGCTTCAGTTTTTAATCTTATGTCCGGGTCTTTGATCCATTTCAATTTGACTTTTATGTATGGTACTATTGAGTAATCTAGATTCATTCTTTTACAGATGTCTGTCCAGTTCTCCTAACACTATTTGTTGAATAAACTGTCCTTCCTCAAGTGTTATGCTCTTGAGTCCTTGGTCAAAGATTAACTCTGCATGTAGGTGTAGCTTTTTTCAGGACTTTTAATTTTATTTCACTTTTCTATATGTCTATTATTGCTCCAGTAGCATACTATTTTGATGATGAATATTTTGCAGTATAGTTTGAAGTCAGGAATTGTAACTCCTTCATTTTTCTTTTTCTCCCCGAGGATATCTTTGGCTATTCAAGGTCTTTTGAGATTACAAAGAAAATTAAGCATTGATTGCTCGATTTTCTTGAAAAAAATCTCTGGAATTTTAAAGAGAGTGCATTAAATCTCTACTATTTTAGGTAGGATGGCCATTTTAATTAAATTTGTTATTCCAATTCATGGACAAGAAATATTTTTCAATCTCTTTGGGTCTTTTATTTCCTTTGTTAATGACAATTTTCGTTGTAGAGTTTTTTCACTTGTTTTGTTAAGTATACTCCCAAGTATTTAACCTTTATTGGTTCTATTGAAATTTGGATTTTTTTCTTAATTTCTTTTCCCTCCGTTTTATTTATTGCATGTAGGAATCATACTGATTTTTGAATGTTGAATATATCCTGCCACTTTGCTCTAATCTTTGTTACCAGCAGTTTTATAGTGAATCTCAGATTTTCCAGGTAATAATATTATGCCCTCAGCAAGTTATGATAATTTTAATACTACTTTTTCCAATTTGGATTCCTCCAACATACTTGTCTTGACTTATTACTCTTGTCAAGACTTCCAGAAGTATGTTAAATAGTAGTGATGAGAAAGGACAAGTATGTCTTGTTTTAGACCTTAGGGGAAAGGCTTTTTTTTAATTATTGAGTATTAGATTTGGGTTTGCAATATATTGATTTTTTATATTGAGTCATGTTCTTTTTATTTCTAGTTTTGTAAGGGTTTTTTATCATCAATAGGTGTTAGATCTCTCAAATTTGTTTTTATTATCATATTTTTAAAGATTTTGTCTTTGTTGAAAAGATGTATTATTTTTATTCATTTGGTTATACTGACCCCTTCTTGCATCTCTGAATGAAATGAATCCCACTTGATTGCTGAATATTTTTAAAGTGCTGTTGAATTTGTTTTGCCAAGATTTTGTTGAGGATGTTTGCATCTCTATTCATCAGTGACATTGGTCTGTAGTTTTCTTTTTTTGGTGCCATCTTTGCTTGGTTAAAGTATCACAGTGAAGTCGCCTCAAAGAATGTATTTGGGAGCTTTCCTACTTCAACTTGGTAGAAACGTTTAAGGAATATGAAGATTAACTGTCCTTTGAATGTTTGGTAGAATTCACTAGTGAAGCTATCTGAATCTGGTCGCTCGATTTCCGGAAAATTTTTAAGTACTGCATTAATTTCTATGTTTGTAATTGATCTCTTCAAATTGTCAAGGTTCAGTTCTTGGTAGTTATAGCATTTTAGAAATGTAGCCATTTCTTCACGATTGATGAATTTGTTGGCATGTAACTGCTCAAAACAATCTCATGAGATTTTTTTATTTTTATATTGCTAGTTGTATTCTCAACTCTTTCATTTCTGATACTTACTTTTAGGATTTGTCTATGTTCTTTGCAAATATAGCTAGTAGTCTATCAAATTTGTCTATTTTTTTTCCAAGAAGCAATCCCTGGTTTCATTGAACTTTTGGCTGATACTCTTGTTTAAAATTTCATCTATTGCTGCTTTAATTTTTATTATTTAATTCTTTCTTATATTTGGTTTTGATTGCTCTTCCCGTTTTAGTTTCCTCATGTGTGAGCTTACGGATTTTATTTGGACTCTCTCATGGTTATTAATGTGCACTTGTATCCCTATAAACTTTGCTCTAAGAATTGTTTTTGACTTATCCTACCTTTTTTGGTAGCTTGTTTCATTTGTTTCTAAATACATGTTAATTTTATCTTTAATTTCGTCATGTTCCATGAGTTGTACAGAAGCATTTCATTAAATCTTCACATCTTTGTAGTTCTTGCAGTTTTAATCTTATGGCTCACTTCTAGTTTCACAACATTGGGATCTGTATACAAGTTTTCTATAACTTTAATCCTGTTAAATATTCTCAGAGATTTTTTTGTGTCTAGAAATATAGTGTGTCCTTGAGAATGTTACAGGTACACTTGAGAAGAATGTATATCCATTTTTTTTTTAGGTAAAACACCTCTATATATTGGCTAGGTCTATGTGATATTGCTTCATTTAGTGTTCTTATTTTCTTTGTTATTCTTCATTTTATACCTGAATGACCTATCTATTGATGTAAGTGGTGTATTGGAGTTCCATTCTATGATTCTATTGTTATCAATATCTGCCTTTAACTTTGTCAATGTTTTATATATTTATACTGTCCAACATTGGGTGCATGTATGTTGATACTTATTTCTTCCTGACGAACTACCCATTTGACCATAACTTAGTGCTGTTTCTTACCTCATGGTATATTTTATAGCTGCAAATTTATCTTTTCTGAAATTATTAGTGCAGTTCCTGATTCATTTTCTTCATTGTTGCTGTGATATATATTTCCATAGCCTTTGACTTTCCACCTGTGTTTGCTTTGGATCTGAGTTTCATATAAGCATAGTATTAATGAATCTTTATTTTGACCCATCCAGTGAAAATCTTACATTTATTTGCTTTTATTTTCAGATAAAAAATATGTGTCTACTATGGGGTGGAATTTTTAATTCAATTTTTTCTTACGCATTTATTTATTTAAGATACAAACTTGTTAAAAGCAAAATACAACTTTCTCATTAGATTTATTGGCAACCTGAGAAAATAATGCAGAATTGATTAATTATTGAATTTGATCAGCTCATAATATAAATAAGCTATACACATTCAATTTTAAATAGTTTAAGACCACATTTAAAAAAATCAGGAACACATTAAATTAATTTCAGTAACATTTTATTTAGCATAATATATGCAAAAATCAATACTACAAAATAAAATCAATATGAACCTTATTAATGACAATATTTATTCCTTTTCACAGTACATATTGAAATATGGTATGTAATTTACATGTGCAGCACATTTCAACTTGAACAAGTCACATTGTAAGTTGTTCAGCCTCTATTTGTGGCTAGTATCTATCGTCAGCACAACTTTAAATCCTCGAAGATTGAGAACTAACTGCTAGGTTTCATCTGATGAGAGAAACAGGGCTTTGTTATATATTGGTTTGATATTATATCTAGAAGATAAACTAAACCAAAAATATTTCTTGATACCCTTAAATTTATGCTTGCTTATCTGAGAATTTTTTTCCCCTGTCTGGCTAAATTTCAAAGAAAAAAATGTGCAAGATGTTCTGGTTGATTTTTACTGCCAAATACAATAAATATGCCAAATTTTAAATATCGAAGAGCTGTATAAACCACAATCAACACTTTCAATAGAAGACTTTGCATTATATAATTGAAGCTCTGAAGAATCATAATTCATTGCAATTTCTCTCCTTGAAATCCTTGTGTAGTTTTCAAAAGGAGCCTTTAGAAGAGAACACCAATTGCGTTATGTAATCTGGGAGTTCCACAGGTATGGTAGATGTAGGAAATTATATTGTGTAGTGTTTAATAATCAACATTCATCATAACAAAATTGTGAGCCAGAGACTGAAAGCTTTATATCCTCTCTAATTCATGTAAAATATGGTACTTCAATTCACCCTGGTGGAGCAGAGATTAAGTCAATCACTTCTAAAAGTCAAAGCCACATATCTCTGGGTTTGTGTCCTGGGTCCATGGGTAAGCAACAAATGTGAACAATGAAATAAAAATAAAATAAAGATACTTCCTTCTCTTTTCTCTTCCCGTCTGCCTGTCTACTCACTTTCATTCCTACTTGCACATTTTCTTTAAAAAAAGATGCTGCACTCATTTAAAAAATGCAACTTAACTTTCCATATTGATATGAGTGTAAGGATGTACATTTTTAATAACATTAAATGAGAGACAATAATGAGTTAAACAGTGTAAAATATTTATCCAATACATATTTATATGTTATATTCACAATGTTTAAGCTAGAAGGATGCATTTCCTAGACTTATTAGTTATAGCAGTGATTTCAAATAATGCTGTGTTAGAGATAATCTAAGCAAAGATATATTTTTGTTATCAAATGTGAATTTTAACTTTTGTTATTTTTTGTTTTTGTGTTAACTTTAGTTTATGAGTTTATCTCAGAGAAAATTAGTTTTTAAAACATGGACAGCAGTTATTTAGCTATGATGGCTGAATATTTTCTGATTTTATAACATGTTGTATTGGAACATAATTTTTCAAATTTTGTTGAAGTAATATTGTAGCATAGCATTATATAGGGATAAGGTGTTCATCATAACCAATTAACATCTAAATATATTCCATTAAATTCACTATCAAAAATCCAATTTTATACTTTTTTTAAATGTGTAGTTCTTGGCGATATTAAAATATCTTCTAAGCTGTGGTTATTTTGCTATTAGAGTGTCATATTATCATACCTTAAGTATATTCAGTATTTAATTAATGCTGTGTTTACAATACTATTTAAATTAAACACTACACATTAATTGCACTAATAACTCTGAAGGTGAGTGTGGTGTAATCTACACATTGAGGTATGGTTCTATTCTCCTGAAAAAAATACTGCATTGTAAGTGAAGGAAGAAATAACAAAATATTTTAAATGAATGAAATACAAAACAAAAATATCACCAAATCAAAAAGATATAATACTTTAGCACTGAAATACAATGATGATTTAACAGAACACTTAAGTAAACATACATATGTTTTATAATCCAAAATATGATCAAATCAAATTGTATCATTGCTTTTTGGTAAAGATGAGCACTGCAGTGCTTTGCATTTCAAGATCCAATTCTGATTGAGGAAATGTATTTTAATTGCTTGCAGCTTTGAGAGGCTACTGTTGCCTGCTTTACACAGTATTAATTTATACTATACTAATAGAGTCATATTTTAATTATCAGTGCTTGTTGATCTTCAGATACAATAACCTAGATGAGAGAAGAAGCAGAGAACACTAAATGTTTTAAAAATATATTTACATTAGCTTTCTTAAGCTTATTGAACTTATTGAAGCTTATCAACTTATTGAAAATGCTGAGATAAGGAAAATGCAAAACAGTTTCAAAAGTAATTCATAGAGTTTAAAACAAATTGGAAATAGAGAGCACTGAAGAGGGGCAAAAGAATAGAGTGGAAAGAATATCCAGTTGAATCAGTGAATTAATGAAAGGACAGTAGAAACACATAGGCATATTAGTAGAGTGAAAGAATAATTAAAATAAATGAAGACAGTATATGAGATTTATGAGTTAATGTCAATAGAAACAATGTTTACATGATAGGTTTCTGAGAAGAAAAGGAGAAACAGAGATAGAAATATTTGAAGACATATTCATGAGATTTTTCATAACCAGAGGAAACAGGCATCCAGATTAAGGAAGTTCAAAGAATTCTAGACAAAAGAAATTAAAATAGACATGCACAAAGATACAGTGCCACTTAAATGAATATATATATATATATATATCATGCACATATATTCATATATATATGTGTTATATATATATGAGTCTTGAAAGCAGAAAAAATTTGGTTACTTGAAATGAGCCCTCAAATGACTATAAATTTTTCAATGGAAACTTTACAGGTCACAATTAAAGGAAATAATCTTTTCAAGTAATGAAAGAATAGTGAAAGTGATTCAATCAAAAATATTCCATTATTCTATATCATCACTTAAATTTGAAGGAATTAAATAGAACTTAACAGACAAAAATTAAGTAATTCATCAAAAAGAAGTCAGCCTTATAAGAAATACTAAAGGAAGTTGTATAAAATTCAAAGAAATCACACTTAGAAGGAGCAAATCAAGAAATACATGCAATGTACGGAAGAAGAGCGAAAATATGGATTGTTAGAATGAAATTGGGAATAACTTGCCTTCATGTTAGAGGATATAAACATAATAAGATATATAAACCCCAGGATAACCTTAATATATAAATCCATAGGACAGAAAAAAGAAAATAAAAAGGGAAACCAATCAAAATATACAGGTTTTCAAAGAAAAATAGAGAGTAAAATTTATATACAAAAAGCCTGCCACAATGCTCAGAAAACAAAGCACAATTGCAATAAATAGATAAAAATAATTACCCTAAATGCTAATGGACCTAACTCAACAATTAAAAGTCAAGTCTGCTTCATAAATTAAAAAAGGAACAATATACTGACATATACATGAAAACCATCTAAGTTCTAAAGATAAACAGATGCGCAAAGTCAAAGGTTGGAAGACATCCCTATAATCAAATGATAAACTAAAAAACGGGCACATTCATAATTATGTCAGATAAAATAGATTTCCATCTAAAGAAATAATTATGAATGTATGTAACATAATGATTAAGAGGTCAGTATATCAAGAAGATGTAACACTTATTAACTCATATACAAAAGTTTAGAGAGCATCACAATACAAAAAGCAATTATTAACAGAAATAGACATTGACTGTACCAAAGTAATAGAAAAATACTTGAAAACAAATTCGCATAAATGGCCAACCAAGGGATCAGAAAATTTACAGAGAAACAATAGATTTAAATAACAAATTAGAACAAATATGCTCAATAAACATTTACAGATATCTCCACCAAACAACTAAAGCATGCACATTTTTCACAAGTGCTCATAGAACAAGGATAGGCCATAGGTTGGGAAAAAAGCCAGTTGAAAAATTTATGAAGATTCAATTCATATCTAGCATTTTCTCTAAATACAATGTTATAAAACTAGAAATCAAACTTTAAAGCTGGAAAAATCCAAATTATGTTTGATCTAAGCAAAATGCTTCTGAATGACTATTGGGAAAAAGAGAAAATCAAAGGTGAAATAACAAAATTATTGAAGAGAAACAAGAATGAACTAGTGAGCTATCAATTTAAAAGAGGCAGCCAAAGCATTACTAAGAGGGATGTATATAGCAATTCAGGTGTCCATCAATAAACAAGAAAAATCTCAAATACACACACGAAACATACAACTAAAGCTGCTATAACAAAAACAATTAAAGTTAAAAGCAGAAGAAAGTAATAAAAAATACATGTAGAAATATACAAAATAGAAATCAGAATATAGAATTCACAAAGTTAAGAAACCAAAAGCTGCTACTTTGAAAAGATTGAAAGAAAATTAACAGGCAATTCATGATGATTCACAGACTAATGAAGCAGGCAGGTCATAGACCATGTAAAGTGAGTGGGTGGGATAAAAAAAAATGAATGAATAAATAAATGAAATGCTACTCCCTGTCCTCTCTTTTTCCTCCCTGCCTGACTGCACTAATTCAATTCAGCCGTCTTGCTTTCTTCTTGAAAAAATGAAACTTTAAAATTTTCACATAGAAACAAAGAATAGTCAATTAAATAGAATCAGAATGAAATAGAATGTGCAACAGACGACTTAGAAATAAAATGGATCATATGAAAGTAGTATGAACAATTACATGCCAATAAACTGGACAACTTTGAAGAGTGACAAGTACTTAGCAATCATATAACCTACTGACCAGAGTGATCACAGGTCAGAAAACGAATAATCAAAATTCACCTAAAACAAGAGAAGGAAGATGGCAACCTGGTAGGGACAAGATTCAGACTCCCTCACTCCCTACAGAGAGGCCAGAATTCATCTATTTTCGAGAGGAAAATACCAAGGAATGGTAGGCACTGCAGCAGCAAAGACCGAGAAGCTTTTGTGATGACAATGGGTAGGAGAAACTTCCTGGTACACAGATAAACCAGAGGTTTAAGACTCGGCATAAGAACCATGATGGTGGAGAGGAGTTTCAAGGAGGACGGGAAAAGACTGAAGACCTGTTACAGAGCAGCGAATAGCATGCCCAGAGGGGAAGGGAAGCAAAGACCAGGGAGAACTTCTTGGCGCTGAGATGTAGTACACAAGGGAGTCTCAGGATCCTCCTGCTGAATATCCCACACACCGGATATCCCTCTCACTGGATATGAAGCCCACCATATATAACAACCCCAAGATAAAAAGAAGGTTGTCTTCCTGACAGGACTTAACCTCTAAGCTACTCTCTAGTGCCACCTGTGTGTACAGGCAGACCTGCAGTCTGATTGTCAAAACAGCCAGCAGCAAAGTGATCATCCTACAGGACGTCATCATTTCAGGGAAACCAAACCCTTAGAAATATACATAGAATGCCCAAAAGACAACGCATACAGGAAATATATGTTTTATAATGGAGCCAATAAAAAAACTCAGGGAAATCTGAATACAGCAGACGTATGAAAACCACCGAAGATGAATCTGGGGTAACAGTGACTAAAATACTCATGAAAATCCAGAAAGCAATAACAGAAGCAAAAGAACATCAAAACCAAAAGAATAGAAATGAGTAAGATATCAAATAAATGAAGAATACAATAACTGAACCAAATAATCCAATAGAGGGACTCAATAATGGGATGGATGAAGTTTCCAATTAAATCAGAGATTTGGATGATAGGGCAGAGAAATCAAAGAAGATAGTAGAGATTAATATATGTAAAAAACAAGCAGCATTCAAGAACTTTGGGATAACATAAAAGGAATAACATTCGCATCATAGGAGTCCCAGAAGAAGAGAGAAAATGTATTTGAAGAAATAATAGATGAAAAAATCCTAAAACTGAAAAATGAGTCAAGCTTCTAGACCCAGAAATCTCAAACTTTCTAATAGAAGAAAACCAAATAGAATTACACCTAGACACATTGTCATCAAAATATAAATAATACAAGATAAAAATGAATCTTAAAGCACCAGAGAAAAACATGTCACATACAAAGGAGTCCCAATAAGATTGTCAGTGGATTTCTCAACTGAAACACTGCAGACCTGAAAGGAATGACTTGATATATTCAAAGTGTTCAAATAAAAGGATTTTCAACCTAGGATGGTATAACCTGTGAGATTGTTATTCAGAACTGAAGAAATTATGAAATATTTTCTGGTAAGCAAAAGTTAAAGAAATTCATCATAACAAGCAAGCATCAAAAATATTAAGCAAAAAGTATTAAAGGATGCTCTGTAAAGCATAAAGAAACTCCACATAGAAACAATAATACAATAGACATAAAATGTAGAGAGGAAGAAAACAAAAATATGGATAGTTAGAATGAGTGGCACTAATATGCTGTCAAATAAAAATAAGAGTTAAACATAGATTTGTTAATGTTAACTTCTGGGTACCCTCAAAATATATGCCAAGGGAAAAAGCAAAGAAGAAAAAAAAAGCAAGCCAATCAAAATATAACTGAACCCATCTGAACTAAGAAGAAAAAGAGAAGAGCAAAGGCACTGTCTGAAGCAATATACAGAAGACAAATTGCAAAATGACAATAAGTAGGTGCATATCAATAATTACCCTAAATGTTAATGGACTGGATTGACCAGTCTAATGACACGGAATAGCAAAATGGATTAAAAGGCATAATACAACCTTTTGCCTCATTCAGAAAACCCACCTTCTTTCAAATGAAAAATGAAGGTTCAAAGTGAATGGTTAGAAGACAATCCTTCAGTTGAATGGTAACCACAAAAGGATAGCAACAGCTATACTCATTGGATAAAACAAACTTCCAACTAAAAAACAAAATACAAAGATGGACATTATATAATGATTAAAGTTTTGATTCAGCAAGAAGATATAACATTTATTAGCATATGCACCAAATCAAGGAGCATTGAAATATATGAAGCAAGTGTTAGTTAATCTGATGAGAGACACTGACAGCAACACAATAATAGTAGGAGACTTCAACACCTAACTTACAATAATGGACAGACCACTAGGCAGAAAATTAACAGAAAAATAGCTGCTTTATATAATCATATGGAACAGATAAATCTAATAGATAGATACAAAACACTTCACACAATGATTTCAGATTTCACTCTCTTCTCAAGTGCTCATGAAACATGCTCAAGGATGGATCAATAGCTGGGACAAAAAATATATCTCAACAAATTTAAAAAGATTGAAATGGTAACAAGCATCTTCTCTGACCATAATGGTTTAAAACTCAAAATCAAACACAAAAAGAAATCTGGATGAGCCCAAATTAATTGGAAACTGAACAATATGCTACTGAATGTATCCTGGGTAAAAGAGGCAATTAAAGAGGAACCTACTTAGAAAAAAATGAGAATGAAGACATAAGCTGCCAGAATCTATGGCACGAAACAAAAGCAGTACTAAGAGGGAAGTTCATTGCAGTTTAGACCTAGCTCAAGAAACCAGAAAAATCACAAATACTTCCTAACTCAACATTAAAAACAACTAAAGAACAATTAAAGCCAAGAATGAGCAAAATAAAAGAAATAATAAAAATTCAAGCAGAAATAAATGAAATAGAAAACAAAAAGACAATTTAAATGATCGATGATACTAAAAGTTGGTTCTCTGAAAAAAAAAAAAGTGACAAACCATTGGCTAGATTTGTAAAGAAAAAAGAGAGAAAACACTCAGAATCAAAAATAAAAGGGGTGAAGTTAAATCAGATTCTACAGAAATGTAAAATGCCATAAGGGACTACAATAAAAAGATCAATGCCAACAAAATGGTCAACCTTGAGGAAATCGACAGATTTTTTTTAGAAAAAAACAGTGCACCAAGGCTGAACTTGGAAGATCTGGAAAACCTGAGCAACAAAATCACAAGCAGAGAAATTGAAGAATTAATAAAAAATTTCCCAGAAAGTAAAAGTCCAGGACCAGATGGCTTCTCTAATGAGTTCTACCAAATATTCAGAGGAGAATTAACACCTATTCCTCTCAAGCTCTTCCAAAATATTGAAGAACAGAGAACTCACTCAAATGCTTTTTATGAGGTTAGCATTACACTCATACCAATTGCTGATAGAGACCACGAAAGAATGTTAGAGACCAATTTGTCTAGTGAACATTTATGCAAAATAGCTCAACAAAATATTAGCAAACTGAATTTAACAATGCATCAAAAAGATCATCCATCATGACCAAGCGGGATTTATCCCAGGGACACAAGGAAAGTTCAACATATATAAATCTGTTAATGTCATATACCATATCAACAAAAACAAAGAGAAAATATAAATTATCATATCAGTAGATGCAGAGAGAAAACTTCTGACAAGACCCAACACCCATTTATGATAAAGATCCTCCACAAAATGGGAATAGAATGTGCATACTTCAATACAATAAAGACTAACTAAGAAAAACCCACATCCAGCATCACAGTCAATGGTACAAAATTGAAAGCACTTCCTCTAAGGTAACAAACAAGGTAAGTCTGTCCACTCAAACCATTTCTATTTAACATTGTTCTAGAGGTCTTAGCCAGAGCAATTAGATGATAAAAGGAAATAATAGGAAGCCAAATTGGAAAGGAGGAAGTAAAACTATCATTATTTGCAGATGACATCATTATGTATATCAAAAACCCTAAAAACTCTGTCAAAAGCTTCTAAAATTCATCAACAAATACAGAAAAAGGGCAGTCTAAAATAAATGCACAAAAATGTTTCAATTTTATATGCAAACAACATTCTAGAATGAATTTAAATCATGAAAAAACACCTTTTGAAATAGAAGTTAAATGAATGAAATACCTGGGTATACATCTAACAAAGGAAATGGAAGACCTGTACAATGAAAATTACAAGTCCTTTTTAAAAGAAATAGAAAAGGACACAAAGAAATGTAAAGACATCACCTGCTTCTGGTTGGGAAGAATCAACACCATTAAAATGATCGTCTTGCCCAAAGCAATATACAGATTTAATACAATGCCCATTAAAATTCCACAGACTTATTTCCAGGAAATAGAACAAAAATCTTAAAATTTCAATGGAACAAAAAACACCCCAAATTGTCAAAGCAATTATTAGAAATAAAAATAAAGCTGGAGGGATTGCATTCCCAAGATCGAGCTATGTTATAGTGCAATAGTGTTCAAAAGAGTGTGGTACCAGAATAATAACAGAGGCACAGAGCAGTGGAATAGAACTTAGTCACCAGAAACTGACCTATTCTTATACAGTCAGTTAATCTTTGATGAAGGAACCAAAAGCATACAATAGAGCATGGAAGTTCTCTTCAATAAATGGTGTTGGGAAAACAGAATAGTCACATGCAAAAGAATGAAGTCAGAGCACTCTCTAACAATATTCAGAAAAAATAACTTAAAATGGACTAGAGATTTGGACATAAGATCTGAAACCATAAAGTTCTTAGAAGACAACATAAGAAAGACTTTCCATGACATCAGCCATACAGAGGTCTTTTGGGGACTCAACACCATCATGGGAAACTAAAACAAAAATGAATGCTGGGACTCCAAAAAATTAAAGAGCTTCTTCACAGTGAAAGAAAAAATTACCAAAAGCAAACACAAACCAACTAACTGGGAGAAGATATTTGCATTTTATATTTCTGACAAATGCTTAATATCTAAATTATATAAAAAACTCATAGAACTCAATAGCATAAAAGCAGGCAATCAAATAAAAAATTGGAAGAGGAATTTGAGGGAAACTTTTCTGAAGTGTATATACAGATGGCTAACAAACAAATGAAAAGATGTTCCTACTCACTTGTTACTAGGGAAATGCAGATCAAAATGACAATGAGATATCAACTTATACCTGAGAGACTGGTTATACTCAAAACATCAGGAAACAACTAATGTTGATTAGGATGTAGAGAAAAGGAAATACTTTTACACTGTTGATGAGAGTGCAAACTGGTGAAACCCCTATGGAAAACATTTTTGATTTTCCTCAAAAAGTTGAAGATAGAAACCCATATGATCTCAACATAATATTTCTTGGTATTTACCCAAAAGATGCAAAAATGCTCATACACATAGATTCATGTTCCCCTATTTTTATCAGAGCCCTATTCACAATAGCTAAGAATTGGATGTAAGGATAAACGAGATGCTATACATATATGCAATGGAATACTACACCGCTTAAAAGAGATGAAATCCTGTCTGTCATTTTAATCAAAATGGATGGATGTATCTAGATAGAATTGATCTAAATGAAATGAGTCAAAAGAAGGATAGATACCTCATTACTTCACTCATAGTTGCAACGCGAATAGCAAAACAAAGGAACAGACAAAACAAAATCACCTCTTGGACACTTGCAGTAGAAGTGAGGTTACCTATAGGAGTTTGTGGGAGGGGTGCAAATGGTGGGAGTGTCCACCGGACATTTGTGAAGAACACTTGGTGATTTGTTGGAGGGCAGGTTGTGTTGTCATATATCTAAGGAATAGGAAACTTAAACATATGAGATTGCTTTGACATTCAGAATAACTATTAATATATGTATATATTCAACTAAAACAAAAATGTAAGAGCTGAGCCTTTTCAGATGAGTTTCCCAAAACTTCAGAAGAGGATTAATACCTAATCTTCTAAAATTGTTCGAAGAAATTGAAGGACTAAGGAACACTTCTAACCATTTTCTATGTGGTCTACATTACACTGGTAGCAAAAGAGGACAAAATTCAGGAAAAAACAATTAAAACCAATATCTCTGACATATATATGCAAAAATACTTCACAAAATATGAGCACATTGACTGAAAAATACATCAAAGTTATAATATATCACCAAGTTGAATTTATTGCAGGGATGCAAGAATGTTTCAGCATATGAAAATATATTTATATAATATGTCATATCAATAAAGAAAGGAAAATATATATTCCTAGAAATCAATACACAGATAACATTTGAGAAGTTTCAGCACCAATTTATGATAAAAACTCTCACAAAATTATATTATAAGGAGCGTATTTCAACATATTCAGTTGTACATGTGATAAACCCACAGACAGCATCACATTAATTGGTGAAAAACTGAAATTGCTTCTTCTAATTTCAGGAGCAAGGCAAGTGCACACTCATCACTTCTACTCAACACCATATTGAAAACCCTAGATAAAGAAATTAAGCAATAAATAAATAATATCCAAATTATAAAATATGTAGTATACTTATAACTGCAGAGAACATGATAATATATGCATAAATCCCTAGTGACTTCACAAAAAGGAAAAAGTCAATAAATGAGTAGATCAGTGTAGCAGGCTGCAAAACTAATATACCAAATCTGTTGCATTTTATGGGAAAACATTGAAGAGAAAGGAATTAGGGAAAGAATATCTGAGATCCCAAAAATGGTGGGGCAGCTAGGGTCATTCCTTGTATGCTCTCTGGGGAAGGCACTGGAATTCTTTCAGAGATGACATGAGTGGAGAGGTCCCTGGTACTCTGGTAGATGGCTAAACTCAACATGGGAAGCATCCATAGAAGATGCAGTACTCAACATTTTTATCCGGATACAGAAAGGTGTGTGGGAGGGGAGCGTGAACATTGGATTTGGCTGCGGTCATGGCACTGGGTGGGAGGCAAGTGCATGCCACAGCAAAATGAGCTTGTCTGTGGTGCCCTAAATGTGGGAGGAGTGTGCCTGCCTTGCAATAAATTCAGTTCCAGTTCTAGGGCTGGCAGGCAGGAAGGAGGGAGGTGCTAAGATTACTGTGGACAATTGGCTGAAGGAAATCTCAAAAGGAGAGACTGCACGGTAACACAGCTAGGACCACAGAGGAGAGGAACACATTGCTCCTTCACTCTCTTGGGCTGCAGACTTCAGTGGAGGCAGAGTGCACTACAGAGAGTGCTGACAGCATAATCAAGTACCTTGCCCCAGATAGCCAACAACAGCTTCTCTACTCTACCAACGTGCACACTCCTACCCTCAAACAGCAGTCATTTTCCACTCCCTGACACAGTAAAAATTATACTACGAAAATCCACAAGTGACAAAAATATATAAAAAATTAGAACTACCCTGGAAAAAGATAAAAAAAAATGAGCAGTACTTCAAGAAGGACCCATACCATAAGGAAAAACTCAACATGCTTTGAAATCTCAAGATATTATGGAAAAACAAGAAAATCACAGCTCATCAGAAGCCAGGTTTGAAGACACAGAGTATTGGTAAATTTTAACAGAAAAACAATTCAAAGTAGCAATTATAAAGGAAGCCAGAAAGATAAAAGAAAATTCAGAAAAAAAGCAATTCAATTATCTTGAAAATACAATTATGGTACAGAAGGGAGAAATTTAAGTTCTACAGAAGAAATTAACAGAGATACAGGATGTAAAAGAGAGTGTAAATGAGATTAAGAATAATAAAGAAAGCTATGGAAATAGAATAAACAAAATGGAGGAAAGGAATGATAATCTAGAAGATGGTAATATAGAAAGGAGCCAGGTTGAAGAAGGAAGAGAAATTAAATGTGAAAAAAACAACGAAGAAACACTCATAAGAAAAATACCATTAGGAAAGAAACATACGAATAATGGGTATCCTGGAAGGGAAGAGAAAAATAAGGGAACAGATAACATATTCAAAGAAATGATTGCTAAAATCTCCCCAATTTAGGGAAGGAAATGAGCATGCATGTCAATGAAGCCAACGGAACACTCGGCAATATAAATTTAAAAAACCCTGCATGATGACATATACTTGTAAAACTATCAAAAGTCCAAAACAAGTAAGAATTCTAAAGGTGGCCAAGAGAAAGAATGCAAGTAACGTATTAATGTACTCCCATCAGACTGTCCTCACGCTATCTGCAGAAACTCTACAAGCTAGGAGATAGTGGGATATGGTCTTCAAAATGCTGCAAGGTAAAAAAGCTAATCAGTAATACTATATCCTGCAAATCTCTATCTCAAATGTGATGGAGAAATAAAGGTTTTTTCCCCAAAAACAAAAACTGAAAGATTTTGCTGCCATTAGACTTCCCCTAGGGGGAAAAATGTTTTAAAGGCACTTTTATATAGACCAAAGAGAATAAACATTAAAAAAATCTAAAAGCAGAAAATAGACAAAGCGGGAAAATAAAAATGCAAATGGTAGTAACAAGTCTTCAAATATCAATAATCACTCTAAATGTAAACAGACTGAATTTACCAATTAAAAGGCACAGAATGGCTAGATGTATTAAGAAACAAAACCCAACTATGTGCTGTTTGTAAGAAACTCACCTAAGATCTAGAGACAAACACATACCTAAAGTGAAGGGATGGATGAAAATAATACAAGCCAGTTGTGAAGCTAAGAAAACAAGAAGTCCTATACATATCTTAGAGCAGACTTCCAATAAAAAAAGTAACAAAAGATAAAGATGGTCGATATATAATGATAAACCCATAATTACATCAGAAATGTATAACAATCATTAATATATATTTACCCAATAAAGGAACACCCAAATACATCAAGAAAATATTAACAGAGCTAAATAGAGACACTGACATCAAAACTATACAGTAGGGGATTTTAACATCTGCTTTCTATAAAAGACAGATCTCCCAGACAAAGGCTCAATAAGGAAACAAGCTCATTAAGCAACAAACTAGAAGAGATGAACTTAATAGAGTGTTTTATTATATAATGAGAGACTACAAATTCTTTGTGAGTGCTCAAAGAGCTTTCTCAAGGACAGAAAATATGTTGGGACTAAAGCAAGTCTCAATACATTTCCAAAGATTGAAACATCAAGCCTCTTTTCATATCACAATAACATCATACTAGAGATGAACTAAAAGAAGAGGAAAACTGCAAAGGATAACTCAGGAAATAAGAAGGATCACAAATAAATAATCTAAAACTTCACTTGGAGAAACTATAAAAAGAAGAAAACAAGAAACCAAAATCCAACAGCAGGGAAGGAAATAATAAAACTTAGGCAGAAATTAATGAAATACACATAAAAACACTAACCAAAAAAATCAATGTAACCCAAAACCGTTTTGTTTTTTTAAGCATGGAAAAATAGACTGGCCACCTCTGGACTCACACAAAAAAGAGGAGATTGAAAACACAAATAAATAGAATCAAAAGTGAAGAGGAATAGTCACAACAGATACAGCAGAAATATAGAAGATCATAGGAGAACATGATATAGGAGAACATGATATAGAATTAGATGGCAACAAACTGGATAACCTAAAAGAAATAGACGCATTCTTGGAAACATACATTTCAAGATTAAATCAGGAGGAACCGGTATTCATGAACAGATAGTTCAGAAGCAAGGAAATTGAAATGGTAATTAATAGTCTTTGCAAAAGAAAAATCCCTTGTCCAGATCATTTAACTAGTGACTTCTACCAAACTTTCAGAGAATTGATACCAATACTTCATAACTTTTTAAAATATGGAAGAAAATGGCAAATTTCCAAGTACATTTTATCATGCAATATTATGCTAATTACAAAACAAGGTAAAGACATACCAAAAGAAAATTGCAGTCCTACATCTTTGATGAATATTGATGCAAAATCCTCAATAAAATACTAGAAAACAAAATTACACAACATATTAAAAGACTCATACACCATGAACAAGTGGTATTTATTCCATAGATGCATGGATGATTCAACATATGCAAATCAATAAATGTGATGACTACATTAACAAATAGGGTAAAACCACATGTATATATCAATATATATAAAAAATTGATTATTCAACATCCTTTTATATTAATAACCCTCCAAAATATGTATAGACTAAAGTACATAATTAAATCTATCTTTGACAAACCCACAGCCAACATTGTCCTCAACAGAAAAAAAATACTGAAAGCATTTTCTTTAATAACAGGAAAAAAGCAAGTATGTTCACTCTCACTAATATTTAATAAAGTGCGGGAGGTCCTGGACAGTGCAATCAAGCAAGAAGATGTGAAAGATAGCAAATCAGAAAGGAAGAAGTGAAGCTGTATTTGCAGTATGTATATATATATATATATACATACATATGTAAAGAGAAAGAGAGAACCCCATACTCTCATAAAAATCTCCTAGTAATAATAAATACATACAGCAAAGTGACAGGCTACAAAATTAGTATTCAAAATTGATTGCATTTATATATGCTAACAATGAAAATGCAGCAAGAGAAATCAATAAAACTATGCCATGTGTAATTGCATCAAAAATAATGAAATATATTGTAATAAATGTAGCCAAAGAAGAAAATAACCCATGCCCTACTAACTATAGGGCATTACTAATAGAAGATGATGCAAAGAAATAGAAAAATATTCCATGCTCATGGATTGGAAAAATTAACGCAGTCAAAATGAACATACTGTCTAAAGCAATATACATATTTAATTCTATCCCCATCAAATGTCCAAAGGCAGTCTCTAAAGATATAGTACAAAATATTATAGAATATCTTTAGCATTCCAAGAGACCCCAAATTACAAAAACAATCCTGAGGGTAAAAATGGAGATGCCATGCTCCTTGACTTCAAACAAAGCAATGATAATCAAAATAGCATGTGATTTGAAGATCATAACGATGTGAGATTACCACATACTTGTAAGAATGGCTATTATCCAAATAGCCTGGATAAGTCTGCAAAGAGCATGCATTACCAGGAATGCAGAGAAAACAGAATATTTGTACACTGTTGGTGGGACTATAAAACGGTATTCTCATTATGGAAAACAGTAGGAAGATTCCTCATAATTTCAGAATGGAAAGCCCGTCTGTTTCTATTAGTCTTCATCAGCGTATTTACCTAAAATCACAACAACACTAAATCAAAGAGATATATGTCCATCGTGTGCATTTTATCATTCTTTACAATAGCTCAGATATGAAAACAACCTAAGTGTCAATTGAAAAATGCATAGGTAAAGATGTGGTATATATACTTACTGGAATAAAAAACAGCCTTAAAAATTGGAAACCTCGTCATTTGTGACAAGATGGATAGAACTAGAGTATTCTACTAAGTAAAATAAGTCAAAAGAAGTAAGTTATATAGTAGATGAGCCTATCTCTTTCATATGTTGTATATAAAGAAACAAAACAAACAAGAAAAAGAACTTACCCTTGGACATTGACAACAAAACTGACGTTATCTGAGGAGAGTAGGAGCAAAGGGAAGTGGAGATTCAATGGGCAGTGGAGGAAAACTATAGAAATCTGATGGATGGTAAGCTATTTTGTCGTATATTTTATGAAGAATGAAACTGTATTTCTAAACATATATTACATTTAAATAAAAGTTATAGCAGCAAAATTGAAGAAATATTTAATAAAAATTAATATCTTGAAAACTAATAAAGGCATGGATTCTTTTATGTCAGAATATATAGTTTGAATAATAAAAAGCAAGGTTGTAGCTGTTCAGAAATTGTTAAATCACTATGGCAAAAGTACTGAAGCTGACTGTAATTTCTAAAAGTAAAATATATTCTTTCATTCATTACTTGCTTAGTTCATTTATGTATGTATTTTTTCTTGCACTGGTTTACAATAATTTAAAAAAAAATAGAACTTTAAATTCACACCTCAAAAATTATCTATATCTCACTGTTCCAAACACCAGCATTCCTCTGCCACTTTAAAACCAGAGATGAAATTATGAATGATTTTTAAAAATGACATGATAAGATTGGCAAAGTACCATAGTTTGCTGTATTAATGCACTCCTGTGTGTAATGCATAATCATGATTTTGGTCCAAACTTTCAGGAAAAATCTTTTGTGGTAATTTTTTAATTCAAATTTTATTTGTTTATATTTAGGCAATGTTTTGCATTATAAAGCAATTTGAATATTTAATATATTGTGGTATAAGATATTATATGTAATAAATAATGACAAAACACAAGAATAAGTTCAGGTTACAGTACGTTTTTCTTCCTGTTGCCTCCACAATCTGAAGACACTCTCTGTGGGAGGTGGTCCAAAGCTTCTTTCAATAGCTGTTGCCACAATCCTTAGCATATTCAATAACTGTTAGCTTAAAACTTGCAGAGTTAGTATTTTTGTAAAAAATACCAGTAGATTGCTAACTCCTCCCTAAATTATATGAAGAGAAATGTCAAGCTATTCACCCTATGGTAATAAGATCTGCATCACCTATTTTATCAAGTCAGATTCACTTACTGTCAGGACAGCAATATGTCACTCAGTCTTCATTTCATTTTGTTGAACTGCTAGCCAAAATTTATTTTGTTGAAAGCTTATTGGAAGTTAAAGAAAACCAATTATCATATTCAGATTCTTATTTTTCTTACAGATATTGTTATTGATTTCTAGAGTTTATACTTTTGACCCATCAGCATAAATAAAATGATGTAGAACATTTGCATACAAATGGAATTAATACTACTCATGTATAATACACATCCTTATTTTTCCCTCACATATTTGGGCAAAAATGTATGCATTATAAATGGCAAAATATGGTGTTTGGGAATAGATATAATAGCAAGATACAGGTCCAAGAATATTATAGTAGTTATAGATCTGACTATCAACCTGTGGCCATAACAATTCAGTATAAATTTAAGTAAACAATGGACTTCCATTGAAATATGATGTTAATTTTAATTTTTTAAATATTTGTGTAATTAATGAGAGCAATTTGTTAGAATAGCACTAATAGAAAATTTAGTTGTACTAAATTTCTGAAATTAGTTTTCATGCACTCTATAGAAATTAATTTTACTTTTGGTTGGCTTTATCAAAAGTCCTAATTCTAAAATGGTTTTATTATTGTTTAGTTAATACTTCTTGATAGAAAAGATGATTCTGGAAGATAGTAGATATTGTATTAAGACATAATGTTATCTATACATATGGTAATTAATAAAGCTATAGTACCATATATATTGTTATAAGCCAATGTTAATTCAATAAAATTTTAAAGAGATTACTTTTTCTTTGCATTATTTAATAATAATAATATTAATAATAATAATGGTCAGCAACTTTTAATGAGCAGGTGTAAAAATTTCTCATTTTTCACATTTCAAGGCAGTGATAGTTATTCACTTCCAAACAATTGGTTATATTTAAATGGGTTGTTGCATGATTTCATCTAACAATACTTGATCAAATTTATTTATCTTTCTTTGCATATATAGACATATTGCTCCATTAATGCTTACAAATGTTGAGTGTAAATGGTTTCCTAAAAGTCTTATACAATCCTACTTTTCTTCACCAACAATCTTACTTAAAAATATTTTGAAAGCTCTCTGTCCCTTTACTTCTCTTTATTTAACAATCTGTATTGAGTTCCTTGTATATTGCAGACACCACACTTAGTTCCCTTCTTTCATTACTCTCTCTCCAAAAGACAAAGATGATAAGGGATAAAATTAGTAGTATGATAGCAGGTGGAAGTAATTTATTCATAAATCATGAAAATAAAACATTTTAATGTTAATTTTCCATGAAGTTCTATGTAAATTTTACATACTATAACTTTGCTTTAAAACATCATAGCAATAAATCTTTAAGGAAATTTCTAGAAAAAAGATCAATTTTCAAAATATTCTCAGAATATTCAGAGACAGAAGAAATAATTCAAGACCATCTGAACTGTTCACTTTGAGAATGCACTATGGAATGCCTATTATTTGATTGCATTTCATTCAAAAATCAAGCTTTCATGTGGATGTCTCTATCATGAAAAATATTATGACTGAAATTTTACTTTAAAATGTACAGAACAAATACTTTTGACCATACATAGTTTTAAATACTCTTCCTCACATTTCAGGTATTTTAAATCATCAGGATTGAGAGCCAGATTTTAGAAGTACTTGAGCAGGTAATCTAATTGCTCAAATATAAAAGCCTTTACTTTCCTTAGACATCTTAGCTGTTTTTAGAACTGTGGTATAAAATCGTTGAATTTAAAATTTTACTATAGTTGCTTGATGCTCAAAGAACCAGCACAGATATGAAGATAAATACTTCCAACACTTATTCATCTCACTTCTTAAATTTCCATTCCAGACTCTTAATATACACTATTGATGATTATATTATGATAATAATTCTTATTTGCAGCCTGGCAATAATTAAAACTCAGATGATAATATGTAATGGTTGCTTAACTTTAATATTTAGTTAACAAAAATCATACAATTAATTGAATTAAGTGATACCATTTAGAAAGACTACCTGAAATGTGAAAACTTTTCTACTTTGAAAATATTATTTTAAGAGTTTGTAGCATTATTATGAGATTTAATTGCAGTGTATGTTGAAATTTCTTCAGCTTGGTGTTTTCCATTGAATGCAAGTGTTATATCTGTTTTCCCTTTGAAACTTTATCAGCAGAACTATATCTTTTTAGTGTTTTTATTTATATATAATTAATAACACACAAAATTAATCTTTAGAGTTCAATTTAAATAGTTTTTAGTATACTCGTAAGTTGTGTGAGCTTCCCATCTCAGAATAATTTTATCACCCACAAAAACTTTGTAAATATTAGCAGCTACTCCTCTATCTGCATTTTGACATCAGTGCTCTCACTTCTGCCTCTATAGACTTGCCTATATAGGAAATTTAATAAATAGAATTATATACTATATAGAGTTTTGCTTGACTTATTTTACATAGCATCATGGTTGCAACATTCATCCATATTGTATCATATATCACTACTTGATTGGTATGGTCCAAAAATATTGTTGACATACCACATGCTCATGCATTCATCAATTAACATTGGAATGTTTTCACTTTTGTCTACTATGAATAATATTGTTACCTACATTCATGTATATGTTTTTGTATGACCCTGTATATCTTTATTATCATGGGTGCATACTTGATAATAAAACTGATAGTTCATATAGTAACATTATGATCAACTTTTTAAAAAACTGCCAAGTTGGCACACCTTGTTAGAGTAGCAGTTGGGCATAGTCCTCAAGCATCCCTAGGACCTGGCTTCATGTCCTAGGGCAGTGGGGAAAATCAAAACGAACAACAAAACAAATAAAGTGCTTCCTCCTCTCTCTTCCTGCCTGCCTGTCTGATTGCTTACATATCTCCCTTCACTTTTTCTTAAACAAATAAAACTGTCAAAATTTTTACCTAAGCGATTATCCTACTTAGTATTCCCATCAGTACTATTTTCAATTTATAAAAATCCTCACTAACACAGGATCACAGAGGTGACCCTTATGGAAGAAGAGAGAGAAACAAGATTGAGGAAAAATAAAGAAATACTATGATAAATATCAGATTCTGTGAGAACAAAATGAAGACAATACATATCTCAGTTAAGAGAGCAGAAAAAGAAGCAGAAAGCAAACTCAGAGAAATAATAGAAAACAATCTGTCAAAATATAACCATGAAGCAAACAAAACACTGAAATTCCTAAATATACAAGATCTGCTCTAATAAACATCATAGTAAAACTATCAAAAGCTAAGAATGAAGAAAATTTGCTCGAGTCTGCCAAAGATAAAGGCAAATAAACCTACAAAGGTGCATTCATCATGCTATCATCAGACTTTCCAAAAAAAAACCCTACTGGTCAGGAAAAAGTGGGGAAGAATATTAAAAATACTAAAAGAGAAACACTACCAACCAAGACTGCTCTACCCTGATAAATTATAATTAAGATATAATGGAGAAATAAGTGTTCAATAAAAACAAAAGTTAATGAATTTTTCTGTCACCAAACCTTCCTTTTTAGAATTGTGACAGAAGTTCAATGACAAGGAAAATGAAAACAGAGAGTCACCAAATATTGAGAATAGTGATACATAATAAGACAATCGGAAATAGGGAAGGACCAATAGTTAATAAAGACAAAAGAAAAAGGAGACGAGTGGGAAAAAACATGGAGTTTGTGTACGCATATCAACATGATAAAGCATCAAGTTAAAAACTATCATAGAGGAGGTAAGTTAGAGACAATTCACTTGGTAGCACAAAACAAAATCCTAAAGAAATACATGGTTGAGAAGACAAAACTGAAAAAAGAAATCAACACCAACAATATCTAGGATAAACAGCAAACAAAATAAATGGTAAAAAGTAGCAACAGAGACAGAAAACAAAGGATCAAAGGATATCAACAAAACCCTACATATCAATTATCTCCCTAAACATCACTGAACCTAACTCATCATTCAAGTGACGCAGAGTGGCTGGATGAATAAAAACAAAAGCAAAAACAGGATCCATCAATATTATGCCTGCAAGAATTTCATATAAAATCCAAATACAAACATAGATGAAAGTCAAGGACTGAAAAAAATTAAAATAATGGAGATGAAATTAAATCAGGAATTGCAATATTAATTTTGGACAAGAAAAAATTCCCCCTAAAAATTGTAACATGATGCAATGACGGACACTACATTACGGTCAAGGGGGTAGTTAATCAGGAAGAAGTAGCTTTAATTAATATACAAGCACCCAATGCTGGATCCTAAGTATATAAAACACATACTGTCAGAAATACAGATAATAGCAAATTTTAGCATGGGAGTTTCACACCCCACTCGCATTAATAGATAGGTTATCTAGGCAGAAATTCAAAAATAAATAATTGCCTTAAACTAAGCAATAGAATATATGGACTTTAAAAACATATACTAACTGTACTACATCAAGAAAATATATATTCTTTTAAGATGTGCATGGAGTATTCCCAAGGATAGACCATATCCTGAGACACAAAACAAGTCTCAGTAAAGTTAGCAAAATTGAAATTTTGAAAACATCCTCTTGAACAACAAGGAGTTGAAACTAAATATAAATCATAATAACATTAACTGGAAGAATCACAGCAATATAGATATTAAACAACTAGCTTCTAAACAACTCCAGGGTCTTTGATGAAATTAAAGACGCAATTGGGAATTACCTGGAAACAAAAAAAGAAATTAAAAATACATGTTACCAGAACATATTAGATGTGACAAAAGCAATTCTGAGAGGAATGTTTATAGCCATGAAAGTGGTCATTATAACCAAGAGATCAAAAACAAAACATCTCACCACATAGGAGAAAACAGACTGTGAAGAATAATCAAAAAAAGCAAAAAAAAAGTTAGGGAGGAAAAATAAAAATTAAATCATAAATAAGTAAAATTGGTCACACTCCGGTGTAAGGGGTTGGGTAAATCATCTCCAGAACAGCAGAGAACACATACACCTGGGTTCAAGTCCAGGTCCAGGGAGAAAAAAACAATCTGTGTAAACAATTAAATAAAAGTAAAATGAAGTCCTTCTTCCTTCTCTCTCTCCCTACCTGTGCAACTACTCATCTGTATTCCAGCCTGCACCATTTCTTTATGAATAAATAAATAAATAAATAAATAAAATTTAAAGTGAAATTACCATACACTAGATCAATGAATTCAAGGACTGTTTCTTAAAAAACAACAAAATTGAAAGAGCCCTAATCAAACTCATGTATAGGAAAAAGAAAAACCTAATAAGAATCAGAAATAAAAGATGAAATCACAATATGTATTACAGAAACAATAAAGATCATGTGAGATTGTTACAAAAACATATTCTAAAAGTCATGAATTATGAAGATGAGAACAAATTTTTAAAAACCTACAATCTTCCAAAACAATACCAGGAAGATTGAGATACCTTAAGCAGAACAATCACAAGCACTGAAGTTGAATCATTAATCAAAATTTCCCCCAAAAAGTAAAAGCTCAGGACCTGATGTTTTCACTAAAAAAATGTTATCAAGCATTCAGTTAAAAGCTAATCTCCATTCTCCTTAAACTTTTCCAAAAAATCAAAGGAGAGAGAAAATTCCCAAACACATCCTATGAGACAAGCATTAACTCTAGGCCAAATAAAGAAAAAAAAACCAGCATCAAAAAAACTTACTGGCCAATATCCCTTATGAATATAGACAAAAATATCAATGACATCTTTACACACTGAATTCACTAGTACATTAAAACAATATATATCATGATCACATGGGATTTATTCCAGAGATGCTAGGATGGTTCAACATATGAAAATAATCAATGTAATTCACCACATTCTCAAAGGACAGCACAAATCATATAATTGCATCAGTAGATGAGAGAAAGCAATTGATAAAATTCAACATCCATTTATGATAAAAATCCTTGCCAAAATATAGAAGGCACATACCTCAACATAATAAAAGCAATATATGACAAACCACAGCCAATATCATAGTTAATGGTGAAAAAGTGAGTCTTTACCCTAAGATCTGGAACAAGGCAAGATGACAAATTCTCTCCTCTACTATTCAGCATCATTCTGGAAGTCCAGGCAAGTATAAGGGAAGACAAATACAATAAGAAAATCAAATAGGAAAAGAATAAATAAAAGAAACATTATTTTCAGATGACATGATATACTTGGAAAATCCAGAATATTATGTACACCAAAAAGGAACCTTCTGAAAATAACAAATAGTTATGGAAAATGTGGCAGGATATAAAATCAGCACACAAAAATAAGTAGTATTTTTATATCCAAACAGTGAAGTAGAGGGAAACTAAATTTAAAATATCTATTCATTATAGCACAAAAAAGATAAAATAAACAGGGATAAAATTAATAAAGGAGGTCAAATATCTCTATAATGAAAATGACAAGGATTTTTCAACAGAAATAGAGTAACAAAGTGATGGAAGATGTTCATGTGTTAAAAATATATATATACAGAGTCAATGCAATTCCCCTCCCAATTACTGGGACATTCTTTAAAGAAATTGAACTTTACTGAGGTTTTATAGAACCACAAAAGCCTTGAATAGTCAAAGTTATCCTAATAAAATAATAAATTAGTAAAATAATCCAACTCCCTAACTGAAACACTGATGTTTCTGCATAATGAAAAAAGCCACTGCTAAAACAAAAAAGTAACACAATTAATGAGAAATATGTTCACACAATATATCTCAGACAAGTGTTTAACCTCCAAAACATATAAAGAGATCATGCACTTCAACAACAATTCAAATAAACCGTTCAAATAATGGGCAGAAGTACTAGACATTTATCAATAGAAGACATATAAATGGCCTAGAGATAGGGGAAAAATGCTCATCTTTATTTATCTCCAGATAAATGAAAATACACCACACACTGCTTGTCACCTTATCCCACTGAGAATTACCTATATCAAAAAGATTAAAAAACCCACAAATATTGGAGAGTGTGTGGATAAAAATGAACCCTCTTTGGTGCATCCTGGTTGTTCAGGTGTTAAATTTGGAAATCTGGTAGAGTTCAAAGAAAATCCAAGGTCTAGGTTTTTGACCTGGAACCAGGAGGGTGAGGGACTGAAAACCAACATGAAAACTCAGCAAATAAACACTTCTTTCTGCCTGCCTGCCTGAATACTTACCATCATGTCTGCTTGCTGTCTTCCTCAAACAAAATTAAAAAAATGAAATGAAACCTACACTTTTGAAGGGAAAGTAAATGTGTGCAACTTATATGGAAAAGTGTATGGAGATTCCTCAAAAATAGAGATGTAGTTAACATTGATGCAGCAAATCCATTTCTAGGCATATGCCCAGAAAATATAAAATCTAATAAAAAAAAGAAAACAAAAACATCCACACCATTACGTCCATAGCAGCATAATTCACAACAGTCAAGACATGGAAACAACCTAAATGTTCATCAACAAAGGACTGGATATAGAGGCTGTGGTGCATATACTTAATAGAATCCAATTCAGGTGCAAAAAAAAGTCAAAATCAGGTCTTTGCAACAACCTGGATGAACCTGTGATGGGTTACATTAAGTAAAATAGAAGAAAGAAAAAGAGAAAGATAGGAATATTTCACTCGTATGTGGAGTATAATTAAATGAAACAATAGAATAGAAAAAAAAATTAAAGGACACAAGACAGTGGCTACCAGGAGTAGAGTGGAAGGAGGGAAGGTTGGAACATGGTGGTGGTAAAGAATACTAGAACTCTGGTGATGGGAGTGATGTGAAAGACACATGGACCAAGGAGATGTAAAACTCATATAACAATTTAAACAAAAGAAAACAAATTTCTAGAATAAAAAGTAATTATCTAACAAAAGGTCACCATAAGTAATACTCTTGCTTTCGTCTAAGAATATATATTAACTCTTAAATTTATATATCTGATTTATTCTGTGTTAACAATTTGCATAGTGTGAGACTAGGATACAAATTAATGTTTCTGGAGGGAGAAATAAAATTATTTCAGTATCATTTATTTTTTAAAAATTCCTTACACATTGATCTGTCTTGACAATGTGTCAAAAGTTCAACAGATGAATGGATTTGTATCTGAACTATATTCTTCTATTATTCTATATGTCTTTTCTAATCAATGTACTGCAAAATATTGACTACAGTAATTTTTAAAGTTCAAACTTAACACTAACAATAATAATCCAATAAACTTTTTCTTTGGCCACTTGAAAGGAAAAAAAATTATATCAGAACTTTCAGCATTTCCTTTAAGAACAGGAGATAAAGCATGACAAAATGCATTTGAATTCATGCCTCAGTAATTGCATATTAATTCTAAAATATTTGACTTTCAAATTTATATATATGTATATATATATACACACACATATCTAAACACATATATACGCAATTTTTTTCACTATCTCCAAGAGTTGTGACCCTTCTCTGTCTTAAAAATCAACTACTTAACACATTTCTAAGGAATATTCCTCACCAACACTTAGGGTCACCAAAGCCTCCTAGGTACAGAGTAGACTAGAACGATGTTCCACCGCTGCTAGTTTCTTATTGAAGCTGTAACAAGTTACTGAAATCTTATTTCCTTAGAACATTATATTATTTTAGAGTTCTGGAGTCCAGAAGTTGAAATTTACTTCATATGAATAAAATTAAGGTACTTACAAGACTTTTTTTTCTGGAGGCTCTAGAGGAGAATTAATTTGTTTGACTTTTCTTAATTTCTACAGGCTGTCAGTGTGCCTTGCTTTGTTCTCTCTTTCGATTTTCAAAGCAATTTTATAACTCCTAGCCATTTCTATTTCCATAGTTGATAAAGGACTGTTTGTGTCTTTCTCACAATGTCATCACACTGGTTTTTGCTCTTCCACTTGTTCTCTATTAAGGGCCATTGTGACTACATTGGGTCCACAGGTATAATTCAAGATAATTTACTTTTTCTCCTCTTAGTTTTCATGTTTAGAAACTTAAAAAAAAATGTTTAATAGAAGGGATATCACATCATAATGTTATATAGATTTAAGGTGTGCATCATTGTAAATAAAATCTATGTATAATACATTAGGTTTATTACCCCTAGTAAAAATCACCCCTCGCTATGCAGTTGAGAACTTTTATCCAATTTGCATATACCCCTTCACCTTCCCTTATTTTGACTTCATAGACTAAAATCTATTTTATTCAGTTTGGTTAATTTGTTTGATTGATTCATCTAAATACCACACTTGAGTGCAATCATATGATATTTATCTTTCTTTCTGACTTATCTCGCTAAGCATAATCCCCTGTAAATCCATCTGCATTGTTACAAATGGAAAGATTTCATTCTTTTAATTAGTTGAGTGTTATTCCATACTATATATATAATATGCATATATATATATTACATCTTCTTTTTTTATATATACTACTCATCTGTCCATTGGCACTTATTTTGCTTCCAGATCTGGCTACTAAATACATTGTGGTAGTAAACGCTGGGGTGCTAATATCTCTTTCAATGAGTGTTGTTGAGCTTTTTGGGTAGATACACTGATGGGTGATAAGGAGATCGAATGGAATTTCCATTCTCAATTTTTGATGTACTATCCACACTGCTTTCAATAATGGTTGAAACAATTTACACTCCCATTAATGTTATGAGTGTTCTCTATTATCTACTTCCTTGCCGACACTTATTCTTTCCACTCTTTAGTATAGCAGTCATTTTCACAAGTGTGAGGTGAATATCATTGCTATTTTGTTTTGCATGCCCGATAACAGTGAATGTGAAATGTCTTTTCTGTTGTCTGTGGGATGTTTCTGTCTTCTTTGGAAAGTGTTTATTCAGATCTTCTGCCCAGTTTTTAAATTAAATTTTTATTCCATTCCAAATTTTGTTTTATATGGTCTTCATATATTTTGATTTAGCACTTTGTCGAATATATGATGTGAAAATAACCTCTCTAACGTGATAGGATGCACTTTTGGTTTTGTGTCTTTTTAATTCTTCTATTGTTTCAATATTCCTTTACTTGTTATAAGAATTTTAGAATATTGGATGTTCACCTCCATCTGTGTATGTTTTACAACACACTACCAGTGTTCACATGCCTTCCGATAATACCATATTAACTCCTTCATTCCTTTATTTCCTCCCCCTGCTATACCCTCTAGCTGCCAAGTCCTGTATGCTGTGAATTTTGTTCTGATTTTTCCATTCACGCATTTTTTATTGGACATATGAGTGAAACCATGTTATAATTTTCTATCTCCTTTTCTGGCTTATTTCCTTTCGTATAATCACCTCCAGTTTTATCCAGTTCGTTGCAGAAATCACAATTTCATCTTTTGAGTAGCTACCTAGAATTTCGTTGAATATATTTTCTCTGTTTTATGATTTCAGGTCTACGTTTGATAAACTTTGTGTTAATTTTGTAGGTGCTAAGGAGTGATCTAGTTTCATTGCCTGTCTAATTTTCTCAGCATCATTTGTTGAAGGGATTTTCCTTCTTTCATTGAGTGTTCTTGGCTCCTTTGTCTTGAATTAATTGCCCATAAAAGAGTGTCTTTATTTCTGGACTCTCAATTTTATTCAGTTGGTCTGCATATCTAATTTTTATCCAATAATATACTGTTTTAATGTTGGCTGATAACAACCACACTGTAGGAAGTTTGAATTCAAGGATTATCTCTTTTTTTTCTGAGGATAGCTTGAGTTATTCGGTTTTATTTGTGAATCCATACAGATTTCAATATTGTTTGATCAACTTCCTTGAACAATGCTCCTTGAATTTTGATAGGAATTACATTAAATTTTCATATTGCTTTGCATAAAACAGTCATTTTAAGAATGTTAATTTTTCTGACCCTTGAGCACAAAATATTCTTCTTTCTCTTTATGTCTTCTATTTCTTTTTTCGGTGTCTTCTAGATTTCCTTTGTTCAGAAATTTTATATTCTTTGCTAAATTAATTCCTAGGTATTTTGGATGTGTTTTCCTTCTTTCTCTCTCTTTCTTCAAGTTCATTATATATATATATATATATATATATATATATACATGTACATGGTATTAACTTTTGTATTTTTAATGTCCTGATTTTTTCTGTATTTGTTTATTGTTTCTAAAATTTTTGTGAAGTATTTAGTGTTTTCTATGTATAATGTCATTTGCAGATAATAATAATTTGTTACTGTTTTTCGAATCTGGATTCCTTTAATATTCTTTTCTTGCTTCATTTCTCTGGACAGAATATTCAGATCTATGTTTAATAATAACGATAAGAGTGTGACAAAACATTCAGAACTATTTTTAAAATGGTGATAAGAATGGACATCCATGTCCTGCTCTGGATCTTAAGTTGAAAACATTCATTTTTTTCAGTTTAGTGTGATTATTTGTAGGTCTGTCATATATAGCTTTTAAATATTATCTACTCTCAAGTCTCATTTAAGGGAATTTTTAAAATCATGAGTGTGTGTTGAGTCTTGTTTAATGCTTATTTTTCATCTGTTGATATAATATGATTTTTGTTTTCCTCTTTGTTGAATTGGTGCATTGCATTCTTTTATTCATATATGTTGAAGCATCCTAGCAATTATTGCATTTTGATAATAGCTTTTTTTGACTGTGTAAAAAATTTTTAACTTGATGTAGTTTCATTTGCTTTAATTTCCTTTGACATTGTAGTCTAATTCCCAGAAACATTTCTTAGGCAAATGTCAAGGATTGTTTCTCCTATGTTTTCTTTCTTTTTTAAGATTTCAGGTCTTATAACCAAGTCTTTGAGATAATTGTGGGTATAGTGTTAGTGACCTAATTTAAATTTTACATGGGTCTATTTAGTTTTCCCAACACCATTTTGAAGTGATTGTCCTCACCTCATTGTATTCTCTTGCCTCCTTGGTCACATATTAGTTCTAAATATATTTGTGTGTTTATTTCTGGACTTTGAATTTTGTTATATTGATGTGTACATCAAGTTAAAAAACAGGAAAGATATGTTGTAATGAGTTTATCATAAAAGCGTTTCACTGTTAAATGTTTTGAATTATCTTATCTCATAATTAATGTGCATTTTTATGCTTACTTTTAAGATAGTCTCTTTATTAATTGCATTAGAATCTAACCCTGAAGATAAATGCCAGGGAACAAAGCTTAGTTAACACATTTTGCATATTTAATAAGTTAACCAAAGTCCTGATGGACACGGATACCAGTATATATATATATATGTGTGTGTGTATATATGTGTATATATATACACATCTATGGTAATAGTATTCCTCATATGCATATAGTTTTATTAAAATTGCATGGCCATTCTTTCTTTGCTCTGTTTTTTCTAGTTTTCAAGTTTCCTGTATTGACCCCTTATGAATAGTCTCAACCTGATTACGAATTATCAAGAGGAATATTGTTTTAAGAATTAGGCAGCATCACTTGAATTTTATCATCCATGGGATAGTGTTCCCATGGTGTGAATCTGACACTTAATATTAAGCATAGAATTTCCTTTCTTAACTCATATTTTGATATTTTTTGATGTATGAGGTATTTCAAGGAAACATAGGTAACATGAAATATTGTTATTTTTAACCTTCAATAATAATTTAGGTATTTCTTAAATTCTGAATCATATGACACACAGCTAAACTCAAACTAAATGTCGTGGCTCTTCTAGGCTTTATGATATCATGATAATTCAGATATTGTTCTTAAAAAGCAATGACAAGGTGAATTTATATATTAACACAGAAATACGGATTACCATAATTTCATAACAACAAATAATCCTTACAATTGTGGCACATAACTGTTTTTTACATTCCTTGTATATAAAGTTTATTACCTTTTATGCAGCATATGATCAGTTGTAGTGAAGAATTACTGGTTAAATGGTGTTTTTTAATTTGCTTTGGAGCTCAAATTATTCCTCAAAGACACAGTTACTGCAATGGGGAAGGAGTCTGCTTTGTCACTTGACCAGTAGTCTGCACATCAACACTGGAAAATAATGCTTCAGCTCATTTATAGGTGATACAGGCATTGCTTTTTAAAGATCATAATGCATATAAAATTATTTTCATTAAGGAAATGAAAGTATATAAATAGAAAGGTTTTTAAGACCATACTATCTGAAGATTTGGTTAAGAATCAAATTGCATAAATACAAAAGTACTCAAGATCATATTATCTGGATCTTTAATAAAAAAATAATGAAGAGCTCATAGTACATTCTGAATAATCTTATATACTTTCAGTTATATAAATTTGTCATTTAATGTATGTGAATTATATATTTCAGTGTTGCATTATACAATTTGTTTTATTCATAAAATATAGTCAATATATTGCTAAAATCCATCACCCCAATTATAGCATAAATAATTCTGGCTTATTTAGATTCTGTACATTGACAATGATGCCAATATGTTGTTGTTAATTTAATTTTACTTTGAAATCTTTTTGTATCTGTAAACATGCTATAGATACTGTATTTAAATAGAATAAATTTCTCCAATAATGTTCTTTCTCTATTCCAGGATCCAATCCAGTATATCATATTGCATTTAGTTGTTATGTCATCTTTTATTTTCCAATATGTGACTTCTCATGAATTGGATACTTTGAAGGGTATTGTTCAGGTATTTTCTAAAATGTTCCTTAATTTGGGTTTTTCTTATGTCTGGCTCATGATTTTGCTGGGCTATGAGTTTTGGGAAAAATATAACAAAGAAGTGAAATACTTTATTCTTCCACATTCTATAAAGTGAATATTTAATCACCTCCTATTAATCCACTCTACCTACCTCAATTTAAGTAGGCATTAACCTAATTCATATCCCAATCTGTTTACTTATTGTGGACAGTCAATGTAAATGAAATAATTTTTTGAAATCTTCTGTTACTATCTTCTTTCACTCAGCAAGCATAATGTTTTCAAGGTCTTTTAATAAAACATAAATGCAAGTAGTCAATGTAGTCTTAACATTATTAGTCATTTGAAAAATTTAATTCAAAATTATGAGGTGTTGTTTCAGATACACTATCATGGCCTTCATTAAAACTACAAATAACAGTGTTTGGGAAGTAATACGCCCTCAACCTGTGCTGGTGAGAATGTAAAATAATACAGCTGCTTTGGGAAACAGTTTGGCCATTCTTTCAAAAGTTTAAGATAAAATTGTCATATAAGCTATAATATTAATCCTAGGTATATAGCAAAGAGAATTGAAAACACATTTCTACCCAAAAATCCAGGAGTTCGATCCTGGAAGCAAGGATAGTGAGGAAAGTTGCCACAAGAGATTGAGAAACTCAGAAGAGTATAAGAAGATAAGAAAACTGGGTTCAGGGGACCAACAACCTCTCTACTCTTGGACCGAAGGCCCTGACCATCTTGGTCTCTTCTTACTTATTGAGTTAATACACAGCATTGTTTCAAGCAGCTTACATAAACAAGTATATAGTTACATTAGATTGCTTATACAGCCTCTGCTGTCTGACGAAATAACTATATCTTCATTTTATTTTGGCAGGCAAACAGTCATAGGCACACTGTTCCAGTGTTTTCACACAGTGGCCTTTGTCGGGTGCCCCAGGTCTGGTGTCCTTGATGTTCCACCAGCTCCAATTCGACCTTGCTCTGTTTTCTGCCCCCAACACAAAAACTTGTACACAATAATGATAACATTTTTCTTAATAGTCAAGAAGTGGAAGAAAAGCAAATATCCATCAACTTATAACTAAACAACATAACATATATTCATAAAAATATTCTTCAATAAAATACTACTGAACTATAGAATTAAAATCTTTGAAATATTTTATGCCATGTGTGCTCCAGCACTATTAAGAAAGAAAAAAAGTAGCAAATATACAGCATTTAACAGAAAGCTATATGATTTATGTATTTTCATTCTGTCAATCACATATTAGCAGCAAAATATATTAAAACTTATTTGTGGTGATTATTAGCAAAGAGATTAATAAATAAAGCCAATTAGGGACAAGGTACTTAATTTTTTCTGTCTTTAGGCTTAAAGTAGCACTCTCACAGTTCCAACCCAGTTAAATACATTACATATCCATTTTCTCTTCTGTTATACACTCTACAAAACATACGATAAATTATTGATAGAATTTAAGTAATGTAATGATATGCAATGCCATTTAAAAATCAATGTGCACATGGTTTTGAAGTCATTTTACATCCATCATTATTTTGAAATTAAGAAACTCTGGAGTCTGTCATATCACAGAATAAAAAGTGTCTTTGAATTAATAGAATCATATATATGTATATATGCAACATTGCAAATATATTTGACATTGGCGTTTTAATGTCTATAGTTTGAGACACAACAGACTGGATTGTTTTTACTTTCTGATTTCCCATATACTCATATTCCAAGTATCTATGGAAATTATGAGTCAGAGTTAGAAGAGCTAGAAGACTATACTATATAAAACCATAATGCAAGTGAGTGTCAACTTGGAATAAATTCTGAACTGAATATAATACCACGGTTCTTTGGACACAAAAGGAAAACATTTGAAATACAATTTTCTGAGAACTTTAACATTAATCTATATGCTGATAGAAGGAAAGGGATGTGTGAAACATAGTAAAAAATTAATATGTAGCTAGAAGTACTTATCATTTTTCATCAGAAATTATCCCTAACTTTTAAATTGTTTTTAGTTTTTTTCATAAATGGATTTGTTAGTCATTGTATGAGAAACTTGCCTATATGACTTAAACTTACATTTACCTATGTAATGAAATATTAGATAACCCAATTCTATTTCCTCATACTCTGATTCAGTGCATACTTATATCATATTATATTTCATTCTGCTTTAAAATAACTTAAAATATCTTTAAATTTTATTTTTTGCTTTAATTCAATAACCGTGTGCTTTATTGCTTAGGGAATGACTATTGTAAAAATATCTGAGCATGTACTGTAAACATATCTGTACATATACAACAAAGCCATTGTAGGTCTAACTGCATAGTACAGTTTTTGCCCCAGAGTTGCTTGAATTTGTTTATCTGGAACCTGTAAATACACAGGGCCAACTGTATAAATATTAACTAAGTTTAGATCACTAACCTAAGAAAGAGCAGCTTACATTTTATTTCTTTTTTAAGGAGAGGTGCAATGGGAATGAAGGCAAGTAGGCAAGCGGGTGGGAAGAAGAAAGAGAAAGATTTTCATTTGTTTTATTTAAGCATTTTTCTTGGCTGTTCTCAATGGTCCTGGGACACAGACCTTGAACCATGGAATGTATGAGGACTGTGCCCAACTCCTACTCCACCAGGACATGCCACTTTATTTTATTCCTTCATAACCAACTCCATAAGAGGAATAACTTTTTATAGAGATTAAGTAAGCTTAAACATTTAAATACAATTTTACATTTGACATATTGCCTAAAAATTGAAATCTCTATTGTAATGTGAGGTTATTTTTGACTTCATGCTTTTTTTTTGCTAGAGTACGTAAACTTTTGAGGATGCAGTTGTAATTCAGTGTAGTGTGTAACTGTACCTTATAAGCATGTTTGCTTAAGTAATAAACATGGTTCAGTGTAAATCACACTACAATAGACATTAGAGATGATAGCTATGTAAAAAATAAGAAAATAGTTGAATTGCCTAAGTCAGCTTTTATAGTGGTGAAACCTAGTATAGGCCACAGAACACAATCAAAAGACAAAGAATTAAATATGGTTTAAAAACTGCTAATCTTTTGTTAGAAAACTTTTTTACTGTGCCACGACATCAAAAATGATCTCAATATTAGTATGTTTTCTTTACTTTTCTTTCCTAAGCTGTGTAATAATTTGCTTTCCTTAAGGTAAGAAATACTACGTCTTTGATGTCTCAATAATCACTATTGGGAAACTTACTTTCATACATTTATAGGCTCTGTTTATGAGATGTCAAATGAATATTTCAAACTATCAGTAACTGAAGTTTAGGTGATAAATCTCAATTTTATTCGGCTTTTCTCTTAATATGAACATCACATTCCAGTTCTTGAGTAATTTAGTTATAATATTGTATAATTTTACATACTTCCTTTTGTGTTATATTAATAACGTTCAATTTTAGATAACCAAACTGCTAAGATTCTAATTTCTAACATTTCTAATCTACAAATAAAAAGCAAAATTCCTTGTTGTATTAATACATATACAAATGATATTCATAGAGAAATAGTATAATTTTTTAATAAATTAGTAACTTAAGAAAATATTGCTCTATCAGATAAGAAGACGTATTTAAAATCGATATGGATATAATTTAAGACTTATTTATATGAGCGAATTTGAATGATATTAAACACCTAATTTTCATCAAAGACCAATATGAATTTTCAAATTAAAGTAGTTTAATACTTCTATTTTGCAAAATTAGAGGTGATAATTTAAAATAAAATATGATTTTAGAAAAAAATAGAAATAGAAAAAAATCCTAAGTACTATAGACAGTCCTATTTGAATCACTTTTATGTCATTGCTCATGTACATAAGATGGTTAAGAATATCTAAAATGATAGTTTACATAAATATATTACAGTGTGTTTACTTCAGGAAAATTAATGACTAATGAGAATCACAAAGGAAAAGATCAGGAAGGTTTCCACTATTATGGGAAAGTGCTTTTATTTTCTCACATTTCTTAAAAAGTCCATTTATAATAAAGAATAATAGCCTTCCTAATAATAGAAATAAGGTTAATAATGTAACATGATGATATAATTATTCAAATTAAATGAAATTTTCTTTATAAAATTAAATAAAATAAGTTATTTTATACTTGTAAAAGCATGAATCAATTTGTTATTTTTAATATGTTTCAATCATTTTGATAAGTCAATATTATATATCTTTACATTTTAAGGGTATATATTTTAAGATAAATCTTAATAATAGATTGATGATATGGTCACTAATGTTACTAGAAAAAAGCATTGTAAGAGAAAAAATCTTTTTCGTAGCTCTCGACTCTTTTTTTAAGACAATGGTAAAAGTTGAGCTATATAAAAGGCCTGACTATCCATTAAATTTGTTGTTAGAAAACTGTTCTGATTGTCTACTGAAATAGGAAATACAAAATTTTGACTTTGATACAATGCTGTCAGAGATAACTAAGAGGATTTGGTATTTCTCCAAAATATTGACTGGATGGTGAAGTTGAATGCTATATCTTTTTGTTGCAGAAATAAGGTTGAAATTTGCCTTGTGGGACTTCTTCATCTTGTCCTAGATTACCAGATTGAAAGTGCTATCAGAATGAGGAAAAACATAGATATCCAGTGCTTACAATCTAGATGCACGGTTACCAGTGTGACAGCAAAAAAAAAAAAAAAAGAAATATTTCATTTAACTAGTATCTATATTTATTCATTGATATTTGTAGTTTGAAACTCTAGCAGCTTAGATTTCTTCATTGGAAAATACTATGTTAAAACTAATATATATAAGATATTGATCATAGCATAAATGCTCAATATATATTAGCGCTTCTTTCAATATATAACTATAAAATTACAAAATCTAGAATTTATGGACATACAATCTAAAGCTATTAAAAAGTGAATTGAAGGAGGAGGAAGGAAGATGGGACATGGTAGGAAGGTGCTTCAGATTCTCCCACACAGACCAATAAGAAATGCACCTATATTCCAGAGACAAACATGGAGGAATGAATTGCACTGTGGATCCAGAGACAGAATAACTATTCTGATGAAAAAGGGTGGGCAAGGGCATCCAGAATGGTATGCAGCTAAGCTGCAGATTTGGGACTCAGCATAAGAGCCACGAAGGTGGAGCAGAATTAAGGGAGGATGTGAAAGTGCTGAGGGCCCATGCAAAGGCAGAGAGGAGCAAGGCTGGGATGCAGAGGTAGGGAAGAACACCTTGCTGTGGGGTGGAAGAAGTGTCAGCCCTTGGGGACTGAACTGGAGACCATGTGGGGGAATTATTTTGTGAGTAGCCATAATTGGAAGGCAGTTGGAGAAATTTTCCCACCAAAATCCCATCAGCACTTCACAATTGAGCCTCAGGGTCCACCACCAAATATCCCACCCACCAGATATTCCACTCACAGATATCTTGCTCAGTGAATACCACACCCTCAGAATTAAAGGAAGGGGGTCATCTCTCTGAGAGGACTAAATCTTAAGGTTTAGTGGGTAAAGGTGGGATTCAGACTGGTTTGCAATTCTGGGCCAGCAGCAAGGTGATCAACCTACACAATGCCATCAATGTAGGGAAATGAAACCCTAAGAAATCTAAACAGAATTCTGAGCAAAGGAAAGACACCAAGAAATATATGTGAAACCATGGATACAATAAAAAAGTGAAAATCTGAATATAGCAGATGCACACAAATTATCCGAAGATGAATTCGGTGTAACAGTGATCAATATACTCATGGAAATCCAGAAAAGAGAAGAAGTAAAACAGAACATCAAAAAAGAAAGAGAAGAAATTAAGAATACAATAGCTCAACTAAATAACTCAAGGGAGGTACTCAATAATAAGACTCAATAATAGGATGAAGCTTCTAATATAATCAGTGATCTGGAAGATAGGTCAGAAGAACTCAATCAAGCAAACCAGCAGAGATAAAAAATGCAAAAAAAAATGAAGACAGTATTCAAGAACTCTGGGATAACAAAAAAATAAGCAACATTAACATCATAGGGGTCCCAGAAAATGAAGAGACAAAAAAGAGGGCAGAAAGTATACTTGAAGAAACAATAGATGAAGAAATAATAATAATCTCCAATGTGAAGAATGAAATAAACCTCCAGACCCAGGAAGTTCAGTTAGTTCCTAAGTAAAAAAAAAACACACACACACACACACACACACACACACACAGATGAGAGAGAGAGAGAGAGAGTGAGAGAGAGAGAGAGAGAGAAATACGCGTAGACTTATTGTCATCAAAATGTCAAAAATAAAAGGTAAGGAATCTTAAAAGCAGCCAGAAAAAAGTGTCACTTACAGAGGGGATCCTATAAGGTTGACAGCAGATTTCTCAGCTGAAACTCTACAGTCCAGAAGGAATGACATGATATATTCAAAGTTATGATAGAAAAGGATTTTCATTCTAGGGTGCTGAAACAACAAGATTATCGTTCTGATCTGAAAGAGTGATAAGCTTTTCTGATAAGCAAAAGGTAATGGAAGTCATCACCACAAACTCAGCTTAGCATAAAATATTTTTTAAAATCCTCCTTAAAGTAAAATAAACTACACATAGAAGCAGTAAGACAGTAAATACAAATGATGGGAAGGAAGAAAAAAGAAAAAAAACAATTGGATAGTTATAATGAGTGAAAAACTAACATAATTTTTCAAAATAATAGTAAGTGAACATAGAATTGTCAATGCTAACTTCAGGATAACATCAAAATATATCTATATCCAGGGAAAAAGCAAAGATGAAAACACAAACGGAAACCAATCATGCATAACTGCCCTCATCTCAACTAAGAAGAGGGGAGAAGAACAAAGATGCAATCTGGAGCAACACACAGAAGACAAATTAAAAAGTGACACTAAGCAGCTATATATAAAAAATTATCCTAAATGTTAGTGGAGTGAATTCATCACTCAAACAATGACAAGTAGCTGACTAGATTAAAAAGCATAATTCAACCTTCTGCTGCATTCAGGGAAGCCACCTTGCTTCAAAATATAAACGAAGGCTCAAAGTCAGTGGGTGAAAGAATGGCAACATCAAAAGAGCAGGAACAGTCATACTCACATCAGATAAAACAGACTTTCATTTAAAAAAATAACAAAAGACAGAGGTGGACTATATAACGATTAAGGATCAATTCAGGAAGATATGATGCTTATTATCATATATGCACCAAAAGAAGGAGCATCAATATATATGAAGCAAGTATTTTTTGACTTGACAAGAGGCATTGACAGCAACACGATAATAGTGAGGTCTTCAACACCCTACTTGCATCAATGGACATATTAACCACACAAAAAATTAACAAGGAAACAGCCACTTTAAGTGACTATTGGGAACAGATAGGTCTAATAGACATACACTGATCACTTCACCCAATGACTACAGATTTAACTTTCTTCTCAAGCATGCATAGGACATTCTCAAGGACAGATCATGTTCTGGGACACAAAACATCTTTCAACGACTTTACAAAAATTGAAATCATTCTAAGCATCTCTGATCCAATGACCGAAAACTGGAAATCAACCACAGAAAGAAAGCTGGAAGACCCCAAACTAATAGGAAACTTAACAATATGCTCCTTAAGGACACTTGGGTAAAAGAGGAAATGAAAGAGGAACTTAAAAAAATACTTAGAGACAAATGAGAATGAAGACAAACGTTACCAGAATCTATGGGATACAGCAAAAGCAGTACTAAGAGAAATGTTCATCTCAATCCAGGTCTATCTCAAGAAACAAGAAAAATCATAAATCAACATCTTATCTCTACATTTAAAACAGTGAACAAAGAACAATTAAAGTAAAAAATCAGCAGAAGAAAGGAAATTATCAAAATTGAAGCAGAAATAAATGAAACAGAAACAAAAAGACAATCTACAAGATTAATGAAACCAAAAGTTGGTTCTTTGAAAAAATAAACAGAATGACAAGCCATTGATTAGACTGACAATGAAAAATGGATAGAAAATTCTCATAAGTAGAATCATAAATGAAAGGGAGAATTTACAACAGATATCACAAAAATTCAGAACCATATAAGGGACTACTATGAACAGCTCTACAACACCAAAATAAACAATCTTGAGACATGGACAGATTTCTAAAAAAGTGTATTTACCAAGATTGAATCTGGAAGAATTGGAAAACCTGAGCAAAATAACCACGAGCAAAGACATTGAAGAAGTAATCAAGGGCCTTCCCAAAAATAAAAACCCAAGACCAGATGGCTTCTCCTATGAGTTCTACCAAACCTTCAGAAAAGAACTAACACCTACTCTTCTCAAGTTCTTCCAAAATACTGAAGAACAGGGAACTCTAACAAATACTTTTTATGAGTCTTTCATTCCACTGATACCAAAAACTGACAGACTTCACAGAGAAAGAAAATTGCAAGCCAATTATCTCTACTGAGCATAGATGCAAAAATTCTCAGCAAAATATTAACAAACAAAATTCAACAATCCATCAAAAAGATGATCCATCATGACCAAGTGGGATTCATCCCAAAGATGAAAAGATGGTTTAACATACTTAAATTTATTTGTCATACACTGTATCAAAAACAGCAAAGATAAGAAACACATGATTATATCAATAGATACAGATAAATATTTTGACAATATCCGACACAGATTTATGATAAAAATCCTCCATAACATGGAAATAGAAGGCACATAATGCAACATAATAAAGGCCATATATGAGAAAGCCAAATCCAACATCATAGTCAATTGGAAAAATTGAAAGCATTTCCTCTTAGTTGAATAACAAGGCAAAGTCATTCACTCTCACCCCTGCTATTTAACATTGTATTGGAGGTCTTAATCAGAGCAATTAGTCAAGAAATAGAAAAAACAGAATAAAAAGAAACTAGGAAGTAAAACTCTCATTATTTGCAAATGACATGAAATGAAAAATACTTTCTAGAAATCATCAGTGAATACAGTAAGTGGCAAGCTATAAAATCAATGCACACAAATCTGTTGCATTTGTATATGCAAACAATACTCTAGAAGAAAATGAAATCATGAAAATCACACTATTTAAAATAGAAGTTAAATGAATGGAATACCTGGGCATATATTTAACAAAGGAAGTAAAAGATACATACCATGAAAACTACAAGTTCTTCTTGAAAGAAAGAGAGGCATACACGAAGAAATGGAAATGTATGCCCTGCTCGTGGTTGGGAAGAATCAATATCATTAAAATGTACATCTTACTCAAAGCAATATACAGGTTTACTGTGATCGCCATTAAAATCCCACAGTCTTATTTTCAGGAAATAGAATAAAAAAGATCTTAAAATTTATATGGAGCAACAAACGACCCCAAATAGTCAAAGCAATCATTAGAAAAATGAACAAATCTGGAGAGATTACACTTCAGACTTTGAAATTAGGAAGCAATAATCATCAAAACTGTATGGTACTGGTGTAATAACGGAGGCACAGATCAGTGGAATAGAACTGAATCACCAGAAACTGACCCACTCTCATATAGTCAGTTAATCTATGGCAAAGGAGCCAAAAGCGTACAATGAAAAACAGAAAGTCTCTTCCACAATTGGTGTTGGGAAAACTGGACAGCCACATGCAAACGAATGAAGCTAGAACACCATTCACACAAACTAACATCAAAATGGATTAGAAACTTGGAGATAAGAAGCCACAAAACTGATAGAAGACAAAATAGGAAAGACTTTCCATGACATTAGTTGTAGAGAAGCCTTTGGGGACTCAACTCCAACATCAAGGGAAACTAAACCAGAAATAAACCACTGAGATTACATCAAACTAAGGAGCTTCTTCACAATAAAAGAAAACATTACCAAAACTAAAAGGAAACCTTCTAACTGGGAGAAAATATTTGCAATAGATAATTCAGACAAAAGTTTAATGTTCAACAATAGAATAGGCAATCCAATCAAAAATGGGAGAAGGAATTGGAGACACTTTTCTGAAGAGGATATACAGATGACCAACAGGCACATTAAATTATGTTTCTACTTGTTGGCTATCAGGGAATTGCAAATTAAAGCTACTATGAGATATTGCCTTACACCTGAAAGACTGGCTATTATCAAAAAGTCTGGAAGCAGCAGATGCTTGTGAAGATTTTGAGAAAAGGGAATACTTTTGCACTGTTGGTGGGATTGCAAATTGATGCAACCCTTATGGAAAAACGTTTAGAGATTCCTAAAAAAAACTGAAGATGGAAATGTCATATTATCCCATCTTTCCACTTCTGGGCACCTACCTAAAAGTTACAAAAGCACCCATATCTAGAGATGTATGCATTCCCATATTTTTGCAGCCCTATTAACAATAGCTAAGAAATGGAAATTACCTAAGACCCCACATCAGATGACTGCATAAAGAAGATGTGGTACATATATACAATGGAATACTACTACGCAATACTTAAAAATCCTGTCATTGAATCAACATGGATGGACCTAGTGGGGAATATGCTAAGTGAAATAAGTCAAAAGAATAAACATAGATACCAGATGACCTCACCCAAAGAGAGACTACAAATAGACAAAACAATGGAACAGATGAAACAGAACTAACCCTTGGACACTTTCGACAGGATTAAGGAAATTAAGTTGGCTATAGGGAATGGGAGATTGGGGCATATGGTGGTGGTGTCCATTGGATAATGATTGAGAACACTTAGTGATTTTGTGAATGTGTCTGCTGACATATGTCTAAGGATTTGGGAACCTTATATAAGAAGTTATTTTTATGTGTAGAAAAACTACTACAATAAAAATATTTAAAGGTAGATTTTTGGACAGAGCCAGCTAATCAAAGAAGGAAGAGAAATTGTCCCAAGCAGATGAAATAACATTTGTGAAAGAAATAAAGGAGGTGAATATGGGGTTAACACAGAGACAGGGACTGAGGAGTTGGTGATGTAGCTGAACCAGTGGTTAGGGCTCTGAATACACAGGACTGTAAGTAGAGGATAGCAGAGTTCACTAACCTGTGACTGTGGACCAAAGTCCACATGTTTGAAAGAAAATTTCCAAATATGTTTTAAACATCTTCGAATTGGTCTATTAGGAAAAAATACATTTCCCCCACATTGTTTAAATTCATGCGATCTTTCAAGTTTAAATTCAATCTTCTGTAATCTTGCCAAAGAAGGGTTTGAACCACTTTTAAATTGTATTTATTTAATTGAAAATAATATTCAGGATGTTACCACTGGGAGAAAATCTGGGTGAAATGTACATGGACACTTGTACATTTTTTCTGTGAATTCCTATGAATTTATAATTATTTCAAAATCTGAAGTTTACAAATAATGGCATTGAAATAGTAACCTCACATTTTCGTCACCATCTGAGCACTCCAATGACATTTTGAAAACATTGAAGCTGGGAACTCTCCCTTTTCACAGCTTTGTTATCATTCCCAAGGGTAATTCAGAATTATAGCCTCTAAATAATGATTCCAAATTACAAACATTTGCGTTTATTCAATACTCAGATTTTTCCAAAACATCTACTTTCCTCAACTTAAAAGCTTTTGTGTGTGTGTTGGTGGGGGGAGAATCCTTTTGGAAAAGTTTTTCCTCCAAAATTATTACACTGAAAAGCTTGGGTCTCACTCTACTCTGTGTCTTTTGGCTTAATTTGTGTTTGCGAGTAGATTTTTTACTCTTCTCTAACAACATTTTAACATAAATATTAAGTTGCCTTAACAAATGCACTTTTGACTATCTGAATTTGTAGTCAAGGGGAAAAATTCTAAATACTGAAAATTTGCTAAACATTTTTACTAAAAATTTTAAAAAAAGTGAATTGAGAACTGATTCCAAGGCGGCAGACTGATTAGATCTCTTATTTAACTTTTCCTTACAGCTACATCTAAATAAAATGCTTATTTAGCAAACATAAACCTTGAACAAGATCAGGGACCAGCACCTCCGCAAAGAGGAAGGAAAAACACAGTGATAAAGCTAATTTGTCTCAGCATCATGCAGCCCTATTGAAAGACACTTGGGCAGCAGGGAGAGACATGATATCTGATTCCATAGATAACAGTATTTCTCCCTCAGTAGATGCCATCATACCTAGGAAATGGCATTCACTTGCTGAACTAAAAACCAGCACTAACACATGTTCACTTATCTGTTGGTGTTCAGAGCTGCCTTTCCACAGGCCGCTGGAAACCAACAGCTGAGTGGACAGCAACTATGCAGATAATCGAATGCTTCCCATAAAGGAGTATTTCTATTACTCTCATAGGGAAAATAATTGAAAGGACACCATCAAACCAGCATTTCCAGATAACATAGGGCTACAGATAAATAGCATCTTAGGTGCTTGGTACCTCCTGGAATTCTACCCTCTGAACCTTGGTTCTGTCAGGACTGTGGATTGATTGTGGACTAGGTTCATGACTCTAGGGTTTCTATTCCTAGGACCATGCTGTAAATGTCTGGGAATCAGAAGGTAACCTCTGTATTCCCTATCCCAAATCCAATTCAGTAGGCTGGACTCTCAGGAATCACCACAGGATTCATCTTTGAGCTTCAGTAAATCTACTTAGTATTGAGATCACATTCCAGACATACCGAGGTTTAGCTAGTGCCTCTTGAAATGCTAACACAAGGACTTTACATCAGAGGAGCTTAACCCATAGACATAAACACAGAATGCCAAGCAGATCAAAGAAAGAGAGAAATATTTGTAAAATGATTGAAAGAGGGAAATCTGAATTCAAAATTATTGAAAAAAACTACCAGATAAATACTCTAAAGAAACAGTTTTAATGATAATCACTGAAGTCAGGAAAACAATGGAGGAACAAAAAGAGAACTAAAATGAGAAGACATTTGAGACAGTTACAGAGTTCATGGAGTTAAAGACCACAATAAGGGGATTAACAGTAGACTGGAACAGCCTGAAATTAAATCAGTAAGGTAGAAAATAGGTCAGTGGAATATACTCAAGCAGAAACAAAGAGAATTATTGAAATGAAAACAGCATACGAGATCTATGTGACAACATAAAGGGGAACAACATTTGCTACATAGGAGTTCCAGAAAGAGAAGAGAGAGAAGATGGCAGAAATCATATTTGAAGAAATAATAGATAAGAAATACCCTCACCTGAGGAAGGAATATTTCCAGACACAGGTAGCTGAAAGGGTACCAAACAAAAAAAAATTTCAAACAGACATGCACTAAGATATACCATCATTAAAATATCAAAAATAGAGTATCAAGAGAGAATCTTAAAAGCAGCTGGAGAAAAATGAGTTACATATAAGTGTGGAGGTTTCCGGGTTGCTCAAAGAACCCATGGAAGAGTTAGGTGAGTGAGCAAGCAGAGTTAATCAGAGGGTAAAGGGATGGAGCGGACCAAGGGAGGTCCAGACCCTGTGGGTTCGGGGTCACTCCACATACCAGACAGGCCCAGCAAGTAAGCAAGTTTCAGGTCCATTAGTAAGGAGAGAGATAATGGAGCCAGCCAGGAGGCTAAGACCCCATTAGTAGGGAGGCTGACTGGAGGCCTTGCCAGTGGCCTGAGTTTTTAAGGGAAAATCCCACATGGTGAGGAAGGGAGATGGTCTGCAGACCAGGTTTCAGTTCCTGATTGGCCAAGGTGACATTGTCCTTTGAAGTTATTGGTGGTCTTCTTCAACTGATGTCATTCTTTTGTTTCTTGGTAAGGGTCTGTGCTGGTCACGTACTACATGTCCCACATGTCGAATTTGTCCATCAGCTTTCCTTATCAATTTAGATGCATTCCATGACTGGGTGCTGGAGTCAGAGGCAATTATTCACTGTCCTGATAGTTAAAATTTAATCCCTGGCTTGCTCTTGTGGGGGTTCTGACATTAAGGAGTATTCATTAGACTATTTATGCACTTCTCAGGTGAAACTTAACAGTTTAGAAGGAAAAAAACATGATATATTCAGAGTTTTGAATGAAAAGGACTTTCAGCCAAAGATGTTGTAACCTGTGAGATTGTCAATTAGAACTGAAGAAATGATAATGTGTTTTACAGATAATCAAAAGTTAAAATAATTCATTACCATGAAATCAACCTTACAAGAAATACTAAAGGAAGTTCTATAAAATTAAAAGAAAATCCACTTAAGAGCAGCAAGATATCAAAAATATAAAATATTGGGACAAGAGTATTAATGTGGTCTGTGAGAAAGAGTTAAAAAACATGATACCACGTTTAACCCATTCCCATTCTCCCTGAAAATATTCATGAATTATAGTCCTAACTTTACTTTCAAAGTTTTCCACAAACATCTCACTTTTATTTTTGTTTTTACATCTTGTTAGTATATCGAGTCACTGGAAACAAAAGATGTCATTGCGTTTAGAGTATTCTGCTGTTATTAGTGGTATTTCTGTTTATAAAATAGATCAATTCTTGATTGATTGCTGAAAATGAAAATCCTAGAAAATATACATTCCTAAGCATGATGGTGACATAATTCTCAAGCATTTGTTAGCCAAAGTTTCATTTGATGAATCTGATTTTTCTCAAATAGATGATTCTGATGATATTTTAGATAGTTCTTTAGAAGATAATACCATCAGGCTTCTGTCTGATTTAGAATCTGAAGGAAATAGCTTACTCAGGTCATGTTCTGAAATGGGCAACTTGTGTTATGTTCCACATCAAAGGTATTAATTTACTGGCACACCTGGCAGAAAATTTGATGTCAGTGATACTATTGACCCACTGAAGTATTTTGAACTGTTTTTTATTGAAGAATTATCTTCAAAAATTGTCAGCAAAACAAATGTCTTCTTGTTCACTTCAAAGCCACCAAGTCCGAAAGGATTTTCGTGAATTGTTAAAAGGAAAGTCACTGATAATGAGGGACTGAATGTCTTTTTTTGTTGTAATGTCACTGTAAGGTATTTGCAGAAACCTGAGCTGGAGATGTTTTGGTGGACAAAGCCTCTTTTGGAAACACCTTATCTCAGGCATGCTATGACTGGTGAAAGATTGTTATTTCTGCTTCAGTGCCCATATTTTGCTAACAATTTTTCCATATCTGATAGTCAATCAAAATTCCGGATTCAATTGCAGTAGATCAAACCTGTGTTCAACTTTCTTGTAAATAAGTTTTCAAATGAATATACCCCAAACAGAAGCATCACAGTTGATGAATCACTGCTGCTTTTCAAGGTATGGTTAGTCATGAAGCAGTACATACTGTTGAAACAAGCATAATTTGGTCTCAAGATGTATGTATTTTGTGAAACTCAGTCTGATCATTTGAGGAATGTGCTTATTCACACAGTACTTCATATGAAATTTAAAGATTCAGCTGACGATCTGAAATCATTGTGCATTGTTCTTACATAGGTTAATGACTTTCATGGCCAAGAACATTGTTTCTTCCTCAGTAACTTTTATACATTGTCCAGGCTTTTCAGAGAATTACATCAAAACAAGATTGATACAACTGGGACAGCTTGTTTAAACAGGAAAAAAGATGCTAGATGATTTGAAAAAAATATATATCATAGATCATTTGACTGTAGCCATATTTTGTTGTGAATGTGTGACTCTGAAATGGTGTAACAAGAAGGAGGTGACAATGCTGTTAACATTCCACAATGGTACTATTATTAAAGTAGGCAGCAGAAATGGAAAGAAACAGAAGAAGCCATGAGTCATTGAGCATTATAATCAGAGTATGGGAGAAGTGGACTCATCTAATCAGATGGTCACTTCTTATTCAACTGAATACAAAAGTCAAAAGGTTAAATATAAGAAACAGTTTTGTCACCTTCTAAGCATTACATTGTTGAGCTCCTACAACCTGTTTATGAATAACATTCTTGATCATGCAGTCATGCAAACTTCAATCTGATGTTGATGGAAAGAATGCTGGAAAAGCTTCACAAGCCAAGGTAGCAACATATTCAAGGTCATTTATACTCTGATGATGTCATAATTATTTGCCTGTCTGGAATACATTTCCCCAAAAGCATGCTATCAACATCAGCGAAACAGAATGCACCTGGTAACTACAAAGATTGCTGCCTACACAATGACAAAAATTGCAAATAAATTTGGGGAGAAATGCATTAGTTTTGTATGGAATGTGATGTTCTTCTTTTTGTTGTTCCATGCTTTGAAATTTGCCATACGCTAAAACATTATTTAAAGTGATCACATTTCTGTCACAAGTTCTGTTTAGAAATAACTCCAAGAACAGTTTTTACACTTTAACAATGAAAACCAGTCTGATTAGCTTCAGTCTCAAGAGTATGTTTGTATAAAATTAAATGAATGCTGGCAGTGAGTTGCACTTTTTTTTCCTAATTGGAAATGGAGTTAAAAACTATATAGAAACATTTATATAAACTTTGGATAACATCAAAACATAAATCCAGAGAAAAGGAAAAATAATAAAAAGTGAAAATACACATAATATAAATTCTTTCAAAGCACTTAAGAAAAGAAAGTGAAGAACATAGGTATTCGCTGTAAAAACAACCAGAAAACAATTAACAAAAAGGAAATAATTAGTTACATATTAATAATCAATCTAAATGTTAATGAGTTGAAGCCACCAATCGGAAGGCATAGAGTGACCAAGTGAATTACAAGACATAACCAAACTCTCTGCTGTAGTCAGAAGACACATCTACTTTTAAAAGATAAAGATTGGCTCTATGTCGATGGTTGGAAGACAAAGACAATCCTATAGTCAAGTGATAACGAAAAAAAAAGCCAGGAACAACCATATTTACATCAATTAAAATAGATTTCCATCTAAAGAAGATAACGAAATACGGTTTGGACATTATTTAGTGATTAAATGGTCAATTTTACAAGAAAACAACATCAATATATAAGCAACAATATTATAATGCATTAAGGGATTAACAAAACTAAAAAGACTCATCAAGAGCACTACATTAATAAGAGAGGTTTATCCCACATATAAAAATGGACAGATCAAAAAGGCAGAAAATTAACAAGGAAGCAACTGCTTTAAATAACAAATTAGAACACATGGGTCGAATAAACATTTATTGAACAACCCATAAAACTACGGAATTCACACTTTCTCAAGTGCTCATGAAACATTCTCAGGGATGGACCATATATTGGGAAATAAAACATGTTTCAACAAATTTACAAAGATTGAAATCATAACAAGTATCCTCTTTGATCATAATGGCATAAAACTAGAAATCAATCACACAATGAAAGATGGAAAATTCTGAAATATATGGAGCCTACAGAGCACTTTTCTTAATTACATTTGCCTCACAAAGAGGAAATAAAAGCACAAATTAAAACATAAAGAATTTGAATGAAGACAGGAGCTATCAGAATATATGACACACAGGCAAAGAAGTACTAAATAATAAGAGGAAAGTTGATTACAATCCAGACTTATAGCAAGAAATAAGAAAAATCACAAATAAACAATCCAACCTCACATCTAAAGCAATTAGAAGACTACAAAAGACAAGTCAGCAGAAAGTAGAATATAATAAAAATTTTAGCAGTAATAAATGAAATAGATATCTAAAACACAAGTTAGAAGATCAATTAATCCAAAAGTTCATTCTATGAAAAATACACAAAATTGAAAAACCTTTGTCTGGACTTACTAAGAAAGAAAGAGAGAAAACTCATAACTAGAATCAGAAATGAAATTGGAAAAGTTACAACGAACAATTCAGAAACACGAAAACTCAAAAAATGACTAAAATGACAGTAATAGGGCAATGGATTTGATAAATTAGAGGTTGATAGATTTTTAGAAAGGTGCAATTATCAATATTGAATAAGGAAGAATTGAAAAGACTGAAGAGGATTATCACAAGGAAATTTTTAAAAATGAATCAGAAGTTTCCCCTAAGATAAAATCCAGGACTAGATGACTTTATTAGTGCATTTTACCAAAACTTCAGAGAAGAACTAGTAGTTGTTCTCAAAATTTCAAAAAATAAAAACAAACACAGGGAATAACTCTAAACACTAGCTATGAAGTCAACATTGCACTGATATCCAAAAGCAAACAAGGACATGAATAAGGAAGAAAATTACAGATTAATATCTCTAGTGAACATAGATGTAAAACCCTAAAAAAATGTTAGCAAGGAAAATACTGCAATATATCAAAAGAATCATCCATCTATCACCAAGTGGGATATATATATACCCTACATAATATATATGGATCACATTATATATTTATATATATTGCATTTTTACATTTTCATGTGTTTAAACATCCTTGCATACCATATAATGAGATATATATAAATAATCCCATATTATATATATCCCACATTATATATATCTATATCTATTATTTTTGTGTTTATTTTTTCCCTTGTCACTGAAGTTGAGTCCACAAAAATCTCTCTAAAGCTTATGTTATGGAATGTATTGCCTAAGTTTTCTTCTAAAAGTTTTATGGTTTCCATTCTTACATCCAAGTCACTAATTCATTTTTAATTAATTTTTATGTGTGGTGTTAGAGAATTGAAAAGTCCTTCCTTCATCATAAGCTCCTTTGTCACGAATTAACTGATCATATATGTGTGAATATTTATGTAATTCAATTCTATTTCTCTGGTCTGAGTTTCATTTTTAACATTTCAATGTATATTATCATGTCATCAGCAAATAGTAGTAGTTTTAGTTCCTTTCCAATTTGTGTTTGTTTTATTTTTTCTTTTAGCCTAGTTACTCTGCCTAGGACCTACAGTACGATATAAAATAGTAGTAGGGACAGTATACAGTCTTTCCTAATCAAAAACCCTTATAATTCTTCACCACTGAGTATGATGTTAGATGTGGATTTATTGTATATGATATTAATTATTTTGAGGTATGTTCCTTAGATCTCAATTTTATGTGGAGTTTTCTTTTTATCAAAAAATGATGTTGAATTTTGTCAAATGTTCATTCTCCAGATCTAAGGACATGAAAACGATTTTTTTCCTTCCTTTTGTTGATGTGGCATATTGCATTTTTAAATTTTCATGTGTTGAAACATTCTTGTATACCATGTATATGTATATAAATGTCAATAATCCCACATTTAATATATATCCCATATTATATAAATTTTATATTATGTATATATACATATCTGCTATATATAATGTATATATATACACACATTGAGATACTACTCAGGTATTAAAAAAGATGAAATTCTGTCATTTGTGACATGTGTGGACCTAGTGGCTAATATGCTAAGTGAAATAGGTCAGAAGGAGAAGGAAAATAATCAGATGATTTCATTTATATGCGGAATACATAAGAACAAGGCAAAGGAACAGACAAAACAAAAATCAACATTTGCGCATTGGAAATAGAGCTGAATACCAGGTTGGAAAAGGGGTGGGGCAAGAGTAAGGGGTGGTGGGGTCCAGTGGGCAGTAGTAAAGGAATTTTGTTAATTTGGTGTCGGGTAGGCTGTGTTGTCATACATTTGCAGAATGGTGAATCAACACATATGAACTTATATCATCTGTTAAAGCAACAAGTGTAAAATTAAAAAAAAAATGGATTCTCATGTTCCATTTTAATTTAATTATTTATGCACTGCTATATTCAAAATCTTTTTAGAAGAAAATATACTACTAATCTTAGTCAGTATACTTCAACCCCAATTGTGCCATAACTTAGAGTCCATTTATTTTCTCTGTTCCACTCAGTCCTTTTTTTCCTCTCTATTTTGCTTGTGCAAATATACTGCTTTGAGAAAATACATTTAACAAATATTGCTGATTTTATCATTGCTTATGCAAATAAGTTTCAAGTTGAGAACATATTTAGCATGTAATGAATTGTAAGAGTATTATCTGTCTAAAATGATTTTTATACCCTTTTAGAGATAACTGTATTGATGTTTTTAAAATGTCATGCAATTTGTTAATTTTTACATTGAAGTTTATATTTTGAAGCCTCAGAAATTATTGATTATAAATTGCTTTCCTTAGTGTAGTTTCAATGATATAATGATGTACAGTATTTTCACTCCAAGAAATAATTTTTGTTTCACTTTCACTTTAGAACTATAAAATTTCTGAGTATCTACTATCATATCATACCTTTGAGACTGGCTATCATTCAAACACGTGGAAGCAATAATTGTTGCCAAGAATAAGAAAAAAATGAAACTCTGATACACTGTTAGTAGGAGCTTAAATTGGTACTGTAATTTTGGAAAATGGTATGGAGACTTCTCAAAAAGATTGAGAATATAAATTCCGTATGATCTCATTAACCTACTTCTGGGTATTATGCAAAAACAAACAAATACCACAAATTCAAAGAGATATATGCATCCATCGTTTCCATAGGCACATCAATTGCAATAATCAAGGACTGGGAACAAGCTAAGTGCCCATTGATAGATGAGTAGATATAGAAAATATGGTATAAATACATAATAGAATGATTTACATACAAAATGTTAAATATTTTTAGAGAACAAACTGAAATTTGTCTTGAGGATACAGTTTTAGAAATATGCAATTGAGAAGGGGTTCTCAAGAGAACTAAATTATTAAAGTAGGACGAAATCACTAGAGAGATATTTCAAAGATGATATGTGAGAGATAAATGGTTAATCAAAGTCATAGTATCTTTGTAACCGCAGGTCATAAAACTGAACCCTTATCTCACAGCAAGTATATAGAATGCTGAACCGCAATGAGAAGAGTGAATCTTAGTAAATTTATTAAACCAAAATATTTTGGATTATTTTGAAATCTGAACTTAAAAATGTTATATAAATTGTGAGGTAACACTGAGCAGTGGTTAAGACCATGGTTCAGACAACTGAGTTTTTACTCCCCTCTCTTTAATTATGAGCTATGTAGTCTTGGGCAAGAGATCTAACTGTGCCTCAGTGTTGTCATCTATCAAATAGAGGAAATATTAGTACCTACCTCATAAAAATGTTCTAAAGATTAAATTAGAGATGATGGAAATAACATTCAGAAAAGTACCTGGCATATTACAAGTCCTCAGTAAAGTGCTAGCTGTATTTAAAGTATTTGGATGGTGCCTCGTCATTACAAGTTAGTTTTTAAGTTATAAAATACACAAGTATGTCCATGCCAACTATTGCTAAAATACAGAGAAAAGTAGACTCAATGGATGCATTCTTACTATACCGTGTATACATACCCACTGCAGCTTAACTAACATGAAGTCATGCCTCATATTTCTAAAAACAAAAGACAAGATAAAAATCATGTTTTACTGAATATGGAAGGAAGCATTTCTTACAGATAAATTATCAACCTTTGTATTGTGAGGATGCTAAAAATGCTGCTATTAAAAATAATGAAGTAACTTTGGAAATAAAGCAGGAAATTGTTTGCATAATCAATAAAAATAAGTCACAGTGAGGAATTCTTTAATTTTTCTGCAAACAAAGAATGAACATATTAGAAATCTGGTCACCTCACACTCTGACAATTTGTAAGGTTTTGTGACCATTGAAATTCCAGTTTTTTTTATATCTATTAAATTCCTTAAGCACTCAGATCTGAAATGAAGGTTAAGCTTCTGAAGATTCTTTTATTGGTACATTTTTCATTCTCTTCATTTAAGCTTTCAATTTCAGCAATACAGTTCTTCATTTTATATCCTTATTTTATAGGGTCCCTTGTTGATGTTTTAATGTCTAATCATTATATTTACATTCATTGACATATCATTCTCATACCTTAAAATTAATCCATTTTATGTGTACAATTCAATAATTCTTAGCAAATTTACATTTCTGCAAACATCACCAGAATTCAGTTCAATACATTGTTTATCACACATCCCACCATATTCTTGTGCCCAAATTTAACTAAAGGAGCTTAATAACTGTTTTCTGTCTCTATTAGACATTTTTTTAGTATGAGAAACTTTGAATATAAATGGAATCATACAATATCTGGCTTTTTTCATTAGAGGTAATGTTTTCAAGATCTATCCGTATTGTAGCGTACATCAGTACTCTGTTCCTTTTTATGAGTGAATAATATTCATTATATAGATATATCACATTTTGTTTATCTATTCATCAATGGATGGACATTTGTGTTATTTTGACCTTTGGCTAGTATAAGTAAGCTGCCATAACATTTATGCACAAGTTTCTATATGGATTTATATTTTTAATTTTCTTGGATATATAACATACCTAGGAGTGGAATTGCTGGGTCATATGACAACTCTTTGGTTAGGAACTGCTAAACTGTTTTCTAAAGCACCAGCACCATTTTACTTTCCTACCAGTGTTTTTCAAGTTAAAAGGCTGAATATGATCATATGAGAATCAGTAATATTAAACTGGTGTTAGTCATAATATTTAAGAACATCCAGTTTAACAATTTGATAGAATACATGATTAATGACTATAAGTCACTCTTTTACTTCAAAAGTGAATTTAACACAGACATAGTTTTATCTAATATGAAAAAATTAATCTTTAAAATATATTATCAAATCAGTGTTATAAATTAATGGAAAATTCAAGTATTGTGCAAATGGTTCAGGGAAATACATGATGACAGCATTTTTCATTCATTTGTGTTTTTTGTTTTTGTTTCCTGCTATTTCATAGAGACCTTTGAAAATGTGCTGTTAAAAAATTGACATTTCAATGTCCAAATACATTAACATGAATTTAAAGAAAATTTAGTCTCATTTAAATCTCTTTACCTGAAAAGTTTACCAATCATATTGAAAGGTGTCACAATTTTTCTGTACAATAACAAAAACAATAATATTCATTGATGAAATTCAATATTATAAGTTTAATTCTATTAACAAGTGTTTGGATATATATGTCTGATATTTTCTATCATAATATTCCTTTTATATGAAAATATATCTAGCAAAGCAACAGATAAATGGAAAAAAGATTTTCTTGCAGTGTTGCATGGTATACCATTCATTAAATGTCCTTAAGTCATATCCCAGTCAATAGGAGACTCGTAGGTCTACTTCTCTCTAAAAATTTATTTTGTGCTAAGTGAATCCTTGAGCATTTTACCATCTGTGAAGCAAAATTAAAGAAGGGACTGATAAATATCTTCTTGGTTATGTGAACATAATTTGGTCTATTAGTTGAGGGGTTGTCTGAGCCAACCTGATTGCTGAACTCAAAATATTTGCTGTCAAGGGATATTGATAAACTATATGGATGTGAGAAATGTTAGAAAAGAAATAGGTATAAGATTTTGATTCTACTGGTAAAAGGAACGAGACTAATAAAATTCTTGATATGGCAGGTTTATAAAATAAAAGCTTCTGTGAAATGATCAGGTTCCCCCTTGAAAGTCAAAGAAATTAAATAGATATTTCTTCAGCAGGATTAGAATTCGACTTATGAACTTGATTTTATTATTATTTTTGCTTACAAAAGTGGAACAAGAGTAAAGAGAATAATATTTAACTTCAAATGGAGTAAATATTTTGAAAAATGCCTTCTAGCTTAGTAATATTTTTGTGAACAATACTGAGGTTTCATTGTATGTACATAATTAAGTAAAACGTATTATTATGGAGATAAGTGAGGAAGCACATATAAAATGAGATATTCCTCTACTTTTCCCATTAAAACTCGAGATTTTTGTCTGTTTTTTTCCTCCCTGCATGTACCCTCTCAATCCTATGCAAAGATTTGATTTGTACATTAGAGGATATAGTTCTAAGAATTTGTCTTCTGCTTTTTTGCATCATGATAATATACTACACAGCACTTTTTCTCTCCTTCTTCCCCTCTCTCTCCTTGCATAAGCCAGTCAGGACTTCTCAGCTATCAGTTCTCATCTCTTCATGGAAGGGCTGACCCTCACTCTTTCATAGTTTTTTCCTCTAAAAAAAGCTCTTTTTTTAATAAGGATAGTTTATTTCTGTAAGATATTACGGGTATTTTCTTAAGTCTCTCATGTGACATAAAATAAAGCATATATCAACATCAAAAAACAAATAAAAACCTCAGCAACAACTTAAACCACAAATAAAAATATCTAGATTCAATTCAGAAAACAGTATCTGTCTTAACATTTGTCATCTGCCATCCTCAGAACAGACTGAGAAGAGGGAACTGACTGCAGTTTATGTGTAAAATAAGAGAATTTAGGTTAAGCATGACTTTTTGTTTACTGACAATGACTGTAGGTGAATAAGAAAATGACCTTTTGTTGAGGAAGCTAGTATTGATTTATGTGAGTTACGTCCAGGCTTAGTATGAACTAATAGTATATCAAAGTACCTCAAATTTAATTAGACACAATTAATTTTGTTTTATTGTATCGAAATGAAAGCTAAAATAATTATCTGAATGGTTCAAACCATTCCTATTCTTACCCTGTTTAACCCAGAACTATCCTCCTCTTGGGTTTTATTTTAATTTTCTATTTATTTAACAGAAAATGAGTTTGTGTGTGTGTGTGTGTGTGAGAGAGAGAGAGAATAAGCATGAGTGTATGTCAGATTTCAAAGATGAATTGGAGTAGCGTCAGAGATTTCATGGCAGAGCAATTAAATTTCCTGAAAAAACTGTCAACAATGAAATACCTACATCAAAATACCATCCTTTTAATAAAGCAAGTAATGGCATAAACATTCCTTAGCTTTCTGACAACTGAAACATGATAGATTTATGCTCAATGAAAAAAAATTGATATAAAAATTAACATTGTTAACTTCCAAGGGAAAGTACTGCAGAACAATAGTCCAAAATACAAAGCATTAGAAACACCAAATTGCATGAAAAGAAATACTCAGTTTAAACTGTATTTCTATATTTAATAGATTAGCTAGAGATTTTCATTTATAAAACCTAAATATATATATATATATTTATATATATCAATAAATGAAAAAAATGTTAAACTGCATTTATTTTCTATAATATTCACCTAATTCAGATGTTTCTGCCGCATAGTTTTCTGTCTCTCTTCACTTCCCAAGCTCTACTTTCTGTCGTTAAAGATTTGAAATGAAATATTCACAGACATGAAATTTTGGCAAAAAAATTGAGCAAATACTATTCAGTTCAATAGATTTTTTTCTCTATCATATAAAATTTATCATCCTTCTCATTTATTAAATCAAATAAAATTTACCCCATAATATTTGGCTTCTATAAAAAGTTTTTAAAGATATTATATGTCCATGCACTAAGACTCTCAGTTCCATCTATTTTTGGGTAAAAATAGCCTGAATTGTGATGGATTCATCTTATGTTGTCTACCTCCCTGCCTTCCTCTCAGCCTCCCTCCTTCCTTCCCTCCATCCCTCCTTTTCTTTCTTTTCATCATGAAATTTGTTTTAAACACATTGGAATGTGACATCTGCTGTATCATTTCAAAATTTTTCAAAAAAAGTTGAATTTTTTTCTTTGTACTCTAAACCTCTTTAGTTATACTTTTCCTTAATTGAACATTTATGAAAAGGAGTATTTGTAAAATCATAAAAATTAAAAAACAAAATGCTGTAATATACTACCTCTACCTCTCTTTTTAAATAACACTCTTTTTTAATTATTTAATTATACATTGCTGCATTCATTTTAGGATATTTAAATTATATCTTAGTCTATATCTCTACCATACCCACCACCAGAGTTCTAGTGCCCTTTACCAAGAACTTGTTCCCTTCTCCCTTCTTTCTACTCTCTCAATTCCCTGGCAGCAGTAGTTTTGCATTCTGCGCATTTTATTGGATTTCCTATATTTGTTTGTTTTGTTACTTTATAATCAACATGTGAGAACAACCATCCTGTATATTTGTTTTTCTTTACTTCTGACATTTCACTTAGCATAAACCCCTCCAGTGCCATCCATATTGTAGCAAAGGACACAATTTTGTCTTTTTAATAGCGCCATAGAATTCATTGCGTATATAAAATACAAACTTTTTACCAAGTTATCTCTTGATGGACGTTTAGGAGGTTTCCATATCTTGACTATTGTGAAACCTGTTGCTATGACGTTAAGGATGCACATGCATATATATTTAAATATGTATATATTTGTATATATACACGTATATGCATATTTGTATATATAATGTTTTTTTTCTGATTATAGACTTTGTATTCTCTGAAAATATGATTAGAAGTGGGATTGCTGCATTAAATGGTAGATCCATCTTTATTTTACTGAGGAATCTACATACTGTTTTCCAAAAATGTTGCGCTAATTTGCATTCCTACCAAGAGAGCAGGATTTTTCTTTCTTCACACGCTCTCCAGTGCCTAATGTTTCTAGTCTTTGTGATATAGGGCATTCTCAATATTGTGAGATGGTTATCTCATTGTGGTTTTTATTTACATTTCTCTGACAATGAGAGATGAACATTTTTTAACTTGTCTGTAAGTCATCTTTTTTCTTTAAATAAGTGTCTAATCTGTTCTGCACATTTTTGAATGGTCATTTGCTTTTTTCTTTTTGAGGTTTATTAGCTCTTCATATATTTTGGAGATTAAGCTCTTATCTGATGTATGTTCTGTGAATATCTTCTTTAATTCAATGTGTTTCCTTTTTTGTTTAACTGGTTGTTTCTTTCCCTGTATAGAAACTTTATAGGTCGATAATTGTCTCTATTGTTTAATTTTACTTTAGTTTCTTTTGACACAAATGTCTCTTTTTGTCATGGGGCATATTTCCTTCATTTTCTTCTCTAGTTTCATGTCTTAGTAAGTATCTGTGATTCATTTTTTAAAGAAAATATTATTATTTATTTTGTTCAGTTATTTATCTTGTTTGTTCCCACCAGCCAAAGTGTAAACTCACAACCTTGGTATATATGTGGATTGCACTCAATTTTGGATCAACATTTTGTAAGACCCTATGAGTAAATTGGTTTCATTTTTTCGTAGGTGCATGTCCAGTTATCCCCACACCATTTGTTGCATAAAATTTCCTTTCTACTTTGTATGCTTTTGGTTCCTTCATCATATGTTGACTGTTCATATAAATACAATCTTATTTCTGGACTCTTAATTTTATCCCACTGATAGGTATTTCTGTTGTTTGTTTTTTTTTACTATATCAATACAGTTTTTTAATGTTCAAATATATTTATCTATATTGTCAAAACCTTTATTTGCACAGTAACGTAAGCCCATATGTGCAGGCTCACAATTGGTCCAATATATGAAACATGATGCACCCAGAACCAAATTACTAAAAGTCCTCCATCACTGTCCATTTGAAAATCCAAGCTCACTTGCTTCTCTCTACCCATTTCTATGCTGTTGACTTTGAGTTCTATCATCCCTGTTCATAGGTTTTTGCTTTGTTTATTCCTTTTCTTTACTTATTTATATTTCACATATGAATGAGATCATCTGATATTTATCTTTCTATTTTTGACTTATTTCACTTAGAACGGTACCCTTTAGATTCACCCATACTACCGTAAATTATAATTTTTCACCCATTTGGTGGCTGTGCAGTATTCCATTGAGTAAATATTCCCTGTCTTCTTTATCCATTCATATGACAATGGGTTTTTAAGTAGCTTCTAATTATTGGCTACTGTAACTAATGCTAAAATAAACAAAGGAGAGCACATAGCTCTTAATATTTGTGCTTTTGTGAGATTTTTTGGTAAAAACCCAGAAGTGGAGTAATGGGATCATATTTAATTCTCATTCTCAAATTTTTGAGAAATCTCCATAGTGCTTTTGGTAAGGGTTTCACCAATTTACACTCCCACCAATAGTGAAAAAGTGTTCTTTTTGTCCTGCATCCTTATCAACATTTGCTATTTGCAGTCTTTGGATAATAGTTATTCTCACATGTCCGAGGTGATATTTGATTATTGTTTTGATTAGTATTTCTTAATAGCAAGCAATAAAGAACATATTTTCATGAGCCTATTGGCAATCTGTATGTCTTCTTTGGAGAAATGTATATTCAATTCTGCCTAATTTTGCATTTTTCCCCTGTAGTTGAGTTTTATGAGTCATTTATATATTTTGGATATTAAAATTTTGTCAGATGTACAATGTGCAAATATCTGCTCTCATTCAGTAGGATATTATTTTATTATATCTTTTGTTTTGACTTGTTTTGTTTTTGCTAATAATTTATTTAAGTCATATTTGCTTATTTGTATTCTTATTTCTCTTCCCATTGGAGTTGAATCTCCAAAGACCGCTATAATGACAATCATGGAAAGGATAGTTATGTTTTCTTCTATGCATATTATGGTTTCTGTTCTATAATCCATATATTTAATCAGCTTTGAATTAATTTTTGTTTATAGTGTTAAGGAGTGGTCTAGATTGGTTGTTTTTAATTTTATTGTCTAGTTTTTCCAGACCATTAATTTAAAAGATTTTTTCCAGTATGAATCTTGAATTATTTTTCATAAAACAATTGCTCATGTATACATGAGTCTATTTCTGGTGATTAGTCATGTTTCACTTATCTGTGTTTGTTTTTATTCCAGTATCATACGGTTTTGATAACTATCACTTAACACAGCTCAAAGTCTGGGAGGGCGATAACTTCATTATTATTATTTTTCTCCTGATTTTTTTAGCTATTTGGATTATTTTACAATTTAATACAAATTTAATTTTATACTATTTCCTCAAAAAATACCAGTGGTATTTATATGTAGATTGCATTAATAAAGCTACATATTATTTTCCGTGATGTGACTATTTTTAACAATGTTAATTCTTCCCAACCATGATCACCGAGATTCTCAGTTTTCATTCTACAGTTCTTTTACCACCTTTGGTAAGTATATTCCAAGTTATCTATTTATTGATTTCTATGTAAAAGGGATAGTTTTTGTTTAATTTAATTCTCTTGTCTCATATATGGTTTGCATATAAAATGCAACAGATTTTTGTATATTAACTTTTTAACCTGCCACTTTACTGTGCTCATTGATTAATTCTTGTAGATTATTTATAAAGTCTTTAAGGTTTTCTAAATGTATTATCATGTCATTTTCAAATAGTTATAGTTTTACTTATTTCCACCAGGGATTCCTTTTATTTCTCTGCTCTGGCTTTGACCTCCAGTACAATTTTAAATAGCAATGGTGAGAGTGAATAGCCATGCCTATTTCTGATCTTAGAGAAAACTTAGAGTTGTTCACCATTGAATATGCTGTTGACTGTGTGTTTTTCATATATGGCCTTTATCATGTTGAGATATGTTCATTATTTCTCGATTTTAAGTAGTTTTTATCATTAATAGTGCTGAATCTTGTCAAATATTTCTCTGCGTGTTTTGATATGGTCATATTATTTCCCCTGTTATTGTTCATATGGTGTATACTTCAATAGAGTTGCATATTTTGAATCATTCGTGCAACCTGGAGATGAATCTTACTTGATCATGATGGATTAAGGTTTTGATGTATTGTTGCATTTGGTTTGCCAATATTTTGTTGATAATTTTTGCATATATATTCATTAGAGATATTGGTTGTGATTTTCTTTCTTGATAGCTTCTCTGTTTTTGAATCAGCAAAATTGACCTCATAGAAAATGTTTGTAAGTAGTCATTGTTGTTCATTTTTCAAATTTGAGAAAAATATGTGCTAATTCTTCTCTGAAGGTTGTCAATTTATTGACTTACAACTGTTCATAATAGTCACTTATGAGGTTTTGTATTCCTATTGTATCTGTTGTAACTTCTTTTTCTTTTCTGATTCTAATTATGAGCATTTTCTCAATATTTTTCTCACTGAGCTTAGTCATATATTTGTCGATTTTGTTTTCTTTTTAATAATCAAATTTTAGTTTCATTAATCTTAGTTGTCTATTCGTATTCTTTCTACTTGAAGTTTTATTATTTTCTTTACTTACTTTTGGCTTCAATTGTTCTTTTTAGTTGCTTTAGATGTTGGTCTTGACTGTTTATTTGAGATGTTTCTTGATTATTGAGGTAGGTATAAACTTCCTTCTTAGTACTATTTTGGTATATCCTATAAGATCTGGTGGCTTCTGTCTTCATTTTCATTTGCCTCCAAGTACTTTTTAACCTTGTCTAGTCTTTACATATGTTGGATTTTCCATCATTTTCGTGTTGTATTTCTAGGTTTATGGCATTGTAATCAGAGCAGATATTTGGTTTGGTATGATTTAAAACTTTTTAAATTTGCTGAAACATGCTTTGATTCCCAATATATAGTGTTTCCTTGGGAATGCTACATGAACACTTGCAGTCCTTGTATCTCTATAACAGAGAAACCTAACCTATAAAATAAACACAGAATGCATATGACAGTGTTGCAGTGTTCGATATGTCCATTAAACCCATCTGTTTGAATTTATCATTAAGGCTGTTGTTACCCTGCTAATATTTTGCATGATTCATCTGTTCACTGTTTTAAATGTGGTGTTCAAGTATCCTACTTTTTCTTTATGTTTTCATGTCTGTATATCTACTAAAAATCTATGTATTTTGTTAGTTTTATTATAATGTGTCTTTATTACAATACAGGTCTGTTTGAGCTTAGTCTGTCTGGATATCTGAGTTTTCTCAATCTGGAGGTCTGTTCCCTTCCAAATTTAGGGAATTCTTAGATTTTTTTAATTCAAATATGGTTTCTGCCTCCTCTCTCTTTTCTTACTGAAACTCCTGTGTTGTGAATGTTGCTTCTTTTGATGTTATTCAACAGGTGTGACACTCTGTCTTTGTTCTTTTAATTCTTTTTCTTTGTTGGTCTGCTTGTGTGCATCCCACTGTCCTATCTTCTGGATCAATTATTCTATTGGGGGCTACTTCCAGCCTGTTGTATAACCTTTCTGTTGTGTGTTTTGGGTTTTTTTTTTTAGTTCAGTTATTATGCCACTTAGTATTTTGAATTCAATTTACAACTGTCTCATATTTTCTCTGTCTTCGTTGTTTGTCCATTTCCCCATTGTTTTCTTGATACATGTGAACTATTAAACCTGTTTCTTTAAAGTCTTTGGTGGATAGTTTATTAATCCTGTTGAATTTAGATAACCCCTTCAGGTTTTGTTTTGGCCCATATTTTGATATGTATTTCTCTTTCTCTTTGATCTGTCTAGCATTCTGTGTTTATTTTATAGGTTAGGTTTCTCTGTTATAGAGATACAAGGACTATTGTTGCAATCCTCTGCTATAACTGTAAACCCTCTGTAGGACTGAGGGATTTCCACAAGGGAGTGTGCTTTGCCAAAATTAGTCCCTAACTGTCTCTTTTGACTTCTGTTTGGACTGTGGCTTGTTTACTTACTGGACTCACGACTCCAGGGCCTCTATCTTCCTGCTTTTTTGTTCATGTTTGACAGTGGAGGAAACATATACATATACATATAAACATATACATTTCCCAAAAGAACTCTAAACCTATAGACTGGACTCCCAGACCTCAACACAGGAGGACTCTAAAACATCAACAATTCTGACAAGTCATGATATCACACTCAAAAATGGAAGCACAGCATTCCCAAGCAACATCTAGGTCTATACTGTGCAATATGATGCATCATTTGTGTTTCCATTTTTAACAACAGAGTTGTGCACCTCCTGTATTTTAGTCAGCTTTTTCATAGTTATTATTTTTAGTTATTTCTATTTGTTAGTTTATCCTAATCAACGTCAATGGAATTCTTCCTGGGGAGTTCTTGGCATTTTTCACTCTTTGAGCCATTTGTGTCATTGAGTTTGATTTTGGCATGACTCGCTTCTCTGACTTGAATTTAGCACTGTGACTTTCCTTTTATTTTATTTTTCATTTCTTCCTAGATAATGAATCCAGTTATTTGTGTATCTGATGCCGTCCACTTTACTTGGTGGGGTTAGGGGGCCACTTCTGCTGTCTAGAATCATCTCGTGTGAGACACTGATGGCCACAGTTTTTAGTGAATGTAATGGCCAGATTTTTTTCCCCTTGGGAGTTCTCAACTCAGCTACTCATTCTGTTTCCAGTGGTTTCTACTGGCTTTGGTGGGGTTGGGGGTGGTTCTTTTGTGATCTGTTGATAGCCACTGTCCAATGTAGAAAGAAATTTCAGAGGAAGTCCCAGTGCACACTGCTGTACACAATGAAATTAGCTTCTTATTAGTGGTGAGGGTAGGTGTCTCCATAACTGCATTTTCCAGAGGGAAAAGGTTCACAGGTGCACTCAGGACACACTGTTGGGCATTTGTCAGCACGGAAAATTTATTGGTGGCATTGGGGGTATGGAACTCAGTCATGCCAGCTCTCCAGAGCAAGAAGAAAATTCACAAGTAGCACCAGTGAGCTCTGACAAGCACAGAGATCTAATTTTCTCATCCACAGTGTGGGCAGGGGCCTGCCTGTCTGCTGCTCTCGAACAAGGGAGAAAGTTCACAGGCAGACCCAGTATGCTCTGCCTAGCACAGAAGCTGCAGGTAGCTTCTCCTATTATTTCTTCTTGAAATATTTGTCTTTACATATTTGTTTTCTCTTTTCCTATAATTTTAATAGTATTATTTTACAGTTTCCTTAGCATCAATTATATTCTCACATACACAGGCTTATAAAAACTGAATTACAAAATATTTCTGTAAAAACATTCATATGCTCTGCCTTCTTTCCTTCCTCTCTCCTTCCTATTCTCCCTCTTTAGTATGCACATACTCTGTAGATTCAGTCCAGTGACTGATTGCTAAGGAGCTTTATTTGAGTCATCAGTTCAAATTAGACAATTATTTTCTTGGAAAAACATCATTACAAATCCCTCATAACCTGGAATTTGAGTTGATGCTTTAAATTCTTCACTTTGTCCAGGAAACTTTTAGATTTGTTTGTATAAGGACTATTTCCACAGTCTCATAAAGGCTAGAAAACTCAGTATCATTCTTATCAGAATTATGTCTTAATTTTTTCTGCCAAAGGCATTTTGTGAGAATGTTAACAAAAGAGGACTTTGAATAGCATTCAGTATAAATTATCTATAAAAATATTTTTAAATTGTGCTGCTACTGCTTACTATTACTTAGACATGTTCCTAGATACTTTGAAACCCATTTCCCCATTTACAAAATGATTATCATTAATGTCAACTACTTAATTTTTGTGAGATACGTAACATATCAAGTGCCTCATAATGTATTGGCACATGAACTATGTACATAAAAAAACTGATAACTCACCAAATCACACATAGCTAGGGAACTGTGGAACCAAGAAAAAACTCATTCATAATTGAAGCTAAACTCATATTTATCCTTCTATTATTATAGCACATGTAGGTATCAATCAAAACCTGAAAAAATTGAACATCCCTTTAATATCAACTAACATGTGCTTTGTCTTTATCTTACTTTATTATCAAGCTAGTACCACTGTTCATATTAGAAAATAATTAAATATTGATTGCTACTACTACTTTGCTAGAAATAAAAATATGCTATTAACTATAGACTAATCTATCAGAGAGACTATTAATCTATCAATAGTAATTAGTTTAGTTTATTGTTGACACCAGGAAGCAGAAACACCATAATGACAACATATTCTTTGCTTTTTGATTTAATGACAGGAAAATAAATGAAAACCATGTTTATCATTTGTTAATTTTACAGTCTCAGTATTATCAAATAATATATTTCTTTTCCTTGGCATATCATACATACAGCAATACATTTTCTTTATTTCCTTTTACCCACTTTTGACTTACTAGGTTTATTTTAAATAAATATTTATAAGAAATGCTTGCTTCTTGGTATGATTTTTGGGCTTATTAGGATTTATGACCAGAGATAACAATGATATCAATAGTTATATATTCATAGATTTGAGTTTATACCATAATGAATAATGGTTTGGAATTGATATCAACAAATATTAGCATTTTCTTTTCTCTGTGGGGTGGGCAGAAGGAATGTTTGGTTGGCTTCCCACTATATTGATGAGAAAGGAAATAGAATAATTTGAAATATTTGTTAAAATGATCCCTTTTATAGAAAAATGTTCTGATAAATACAAATGTCAGAGATATAGGCAAGAAATTAAAAGGAATCAACATCAACATTTTACTGTATTTATAATAAATGTAATTTTAATGTTTTACCAGCTTCTATTTAAAAATATATGTGTATTATTTCTAATATTCAAAACAATTTTTTGAAGAATAGAAATTAAATATTCACTCAGGTGGTTAAGAAAAATTGAATAAGGTACTCTGAGCCAACTGACTTTCCCAGGATCAAAGTGCCAAATCAGGAAAAGCAAACCAAGGTATTTCTTATCCTAATAATTATGCTTTTCCACAACTTGACACCACTTTGATTAAATGTATCCAAGAGATTTTTTAAGTAGTTAAGATTTTGACTATTCAGGAAGCAAAGTTCTCTGACAAATTTGCCATAGATGGTCTATTCAAAGAGTAAGATAAACATATAAGAAAGAAAATATGGGTCAAACTTTCTGTTCTCTATTAATCACTAATCTTATTTTGGAGTTAAACATTGAAGGTTGCAAAATAAAACTTCTCTGATTCTTATCGAAAGCTGAAAAATTTGTTTGGTGATCATTTGGTATTGTTCAGTTTAAGTAGACATTGCATATATATGTATATGTGTATAAATATATTATTTGTATATATATATATATACTTCTGCTTACTGCTCTGCACATAGGCTCTTTTGAATTATTTCTAGACGTACATGGAATTGTAGTTGGTCATCTCAAAAAGTTCTTATTACTAAATTGGTTCACATGTTTTTCAACTCACCTCATTGTTTCCTTATGTCCTAGGTAGCTGTGAGCTGCATTTTCTTTCCATAAATATAAAGAATAACGTTAGAGGAGTTCTGGATGGTGACTCAATAGGAAGCACTTTCAGGTCACTCCCCACAAACACCAAAAAAATCACCTATTTTCTTCAAACAAACACCAAGAAACAACTGACACTTCAACAAGAGAAGGAACCGTTGATGATTAACAGTGGGTGATGGGGTCTGGTCAGGTTCTCAGCTTAGCCACTGATTTTAATTTGCCCTCCATTTTCATAAGTATATTATGTAATATATGTAATATAACTTTTGTCTTTAAAATAGAATTTCTGTGCATGAATTATAGGTATTTTCCTTAATATTACATTTATGATTTCAGGAGCACATGGATACCATATAATTTATATAATAATTAATTGTTGCATTATGAGAATATAACCCAAATGCAAAAAATAGTCTGCATCTCTTTGCTTGAGAGTCAACACAGGTTCAACATTGTCTCCCCTGGAGAACTATGGTCACTCATTGCTGTAGGGGTATATGTTTTTTCCGCCTAAGAGTGGATGTATTGATTACAGCTTTAGGAAATCCAGACTTTAAAAAAGCTTTTAGATTGCTCCATTAAAAAACACTATTTCAAGACTTCCGGTCAAAATTGCTGACCTGGTAGGAGCGAGACTCATGTTCTCCCCACAGAGCAGCTAGGAATTCACCTGTTTTCCAGAAAGAATCATTGAAGCACAGAAATCATAGAAATTATACAGACACAGCAGCAATCAAGACCACAAAGAGTAGGTGATAACATCAGGAATGAGATCAGAACTCCACCACAGATTTGGGTTTCAAGATGCAGGCCAGAGTAGAGGGGTTGGAAATGTGGAAAAGGCAGTTCCCCAGGACTCATGAAATCAGCAGATAACATGACCAGTGGAACTAGGACACAGAGATGAGTAAGAGATTTTGGTGCAGGGTGAAAACAGAACCTGTGCCCCAGTGATTTGAATGGGAAACATGGTGAGAAAATTACACTGGACACCGCCATAGCCAGAAGGAAGTTAAGGGAATCTCTCACCTCCACATCACCCTACATATTACCCTTGGACTGTAGGACCCATCCACCATAAATCCTGCCCTCAGGCTCAAAAGAAGAAGAGTCTTCAAGGAGAAACCATCATTGCTACTCCCTAGTGCCACCCTGTGGGTGAAGGTGATATTTTAGCTTGATTGCTGATAAGTGGTCATTATGGTTTGGAAATGGGGCAGTGGGGGAAAGCTCTGCATTCCCTACAAAAATGCCACACCAAACGCTAGACTCTTGGGCAACAAAAGAGGGTCCACATAAGAACTTCAACAAATCCACCCAGTATTGATGCCGTAAAACTCAAGAAATCTCAGTCTTACTCCATTCAAATTGATACCCTAAACAAGGCCATCATGGTAGAGAAACTTAAATCACATAAACATAAACAAAATGCCAATCAGAGAAAATATACAGAGAAATATATGTGAAATGATGAACCCAATAAAAAACCCAAGAGAAAATCTGAATACAGCAGATGTATGCAAAGTACCTGAGCATGAATTTAAGGAAATGGTAATACTCATACTAATGGAAATCAAGAAAGCAGTTGAGGAAGAAAAAGAGGACAACAAAAAGAGAGAGAAGAAATGAAGCAGATATCAAAGAAATGAGTAAAATAGCTGAACTACGAAACTCAGTAGAAGTACTCAAGAGTAGGATGGATGAAACCTGTAATAGAATGAATGAGTTAGCAGACAGGGCAGAAGAATATACTCAAGCAAACCAAGAGAAAGATAAAATAATGCAAATAAATGAAGACAGCATTGAGACATATGGGATAACATCAAAAATAACAACATTCACATATAGGAGTTCCAGGAGAAGAGAGAGAAAAGGGTCAGAAACTGTGTTTGATGAAAATTTCACTAACCTGAAGAATGAAGCAAGCCTCCAAAACCAAGGGAAAAAAAGAGCTCCTAGTAAAAGAAACCAAAAGAAGCCTACACCTGGACACATTGTCATAAAAAAGCCAAAAATTTAATATAAAGAAATACTCTTAAAAGTAGCCAGACAAAGGAGTCCCCATAAGATTGCCAGTGTATTTCTCAACTGAAACTCTATAGACCATGAAGGAATGGAATGATATATATTCAAAGTAATAAAATAAAATTATTTTCAACCTAGGATACTATACCCTGCAAGATTAACTTTCAGAAATGAATGAATGATAAAAATATTTTCCAATAATAATGTTAAAGGAATTTATCACCACCAAACCAGTTGTTAAAAAAAACCCTAAAAGATGCTATATACAGTATAAAGAAACCCCACTTGAACACCATAAGAAAAAAAGAAAAAAATTGGAGAGGAGAATAGAGAATAAAAAATTTGGGTGGTCAGAATGAGTGCAAGGCTAATGTGCTTTCAAATAAAAATAGGAAATAAACATAATTCTTAAAACTAACTTTAAGGTAAAATCCAATATGTCTCCCAGGAAAAAAACAAAGAAGAAAAAGAATATGGAAACCAGTTGAAACATAGCAACCCCTAATCCATTTAAGAAGAGAAAGAAAACAAAAGTACTGTCTGGAACAACACACAGAAGACAAAATACAAAATGATAATTAACAGGTATATGTCAATAATCATCCTAAACACTAATGAACTGAACTCACCAAATGACACAGAGTGGCCAAATGGAATTAAAAAGAATAAACCAAATTTCTGTTGCATTCAGGAAACTCATTTTCTTTCAATAGATAAACAAAACTCAAATTCAGTGGTTGGAAGATGATCCTACATACAAATGGTAACCACAAAAAAGCAGGAATTACCATCCTTATATCAGATAAAGACACTTCCAACTGAAAAGGACAATAAAAGAGAAAGGCAAGGTTGTCCACTCTCACCACTGCTATTTAATATCATACTGGACTTCTCAGCCAGAGGAATTAGACAAGAAAAAGAAATAAAACACTCCAAATTGCAAAAGAGGAAATAAGCCTATCATTATTTTCAGATGATGCGATTTTATATACATGTATATGTATGCATGTATGTATGTGTGTGTATGTATATGTGCATATATATTGCTAACCCTAAAACCTTAAAAAAACTACTTGAATTAATCAACAAATGCAGTTCAGTGGCAGGCTACAAAATAATTGTACACAAATCTGTCTCATTCTTATACTTAAACAACATGCCCAAAGAAAATGAAATCAAGAAAACCACATCATTTAAAGTATAAGTAAAAGAATCAAACATCTTGGAATATACTAAAGAAGGTGAAAGACCTGTGCAATTGTAATTGCAAGTCCTTCTTAAAATAAATAGAGGAGGATACAGAGATACTCTCTTCCTGGTTGGGTAGAATCGATATCATTAAAATGGCCATCTTACAAAGCAACATACAGATTTAATGCAATGCCCATTAAAATACCATGGACTTATTTCCAGAAAACATAACAAAAAAATCTTAAAATTTGCAAGGAACAAAAATCATTTCAAATAACCAAAGTTATGATGAAAAGAAAAGAATCTGGAGGGATAATACTCCCAGACGTTGCGATATACTACAAAGCGATAGTCATCAAACAGTACGGTACTGGAATAATAACAGAGACACAGATAAGTGGAATAGAACTGATTCAACAGAAGCTGACCCACTTACATGCAGTCAGTTATTCTATGACAAAGGAGCTAAAAGCATATGATGGAGAAATGAAAGTCTCTTCAATAAATCGTGTTGGAAAAACTGTACAGTCACATACAAAAGAATGAAGCAAGAACACTAACACCATTCACAAAAATTGACTGAAAATGTACTAGAAACCTCGACAGAAGATTAGAAACCATAAAGCTCTTGGAAGACAACACAGGAAATACTTTCCAAAACATTACCCTTAAGGAGGTCTTGAGGACTCAACTCCAGCAACAAGGGAAACAAAAATGAACATTAACCTCTTTATTTGTAGTCAATGGAAATACATTTATTATGTGTACAAGATAATTGCAAAAGCCTTTGTCAAAAAAAGGCAACCTGCATTCCTCCTCCCTACACAATCAAGTTTAAATTTCACTATAAAGTCTTTAAAATACGCTCTTAAAGAGTGCCACGGTCACCATCAAATGGCATAAAAGCATTGTGAAATATTTTCTCTTGTGACCATTAAAAAGAAAGTTAGATTTTTTTCAGTAAGATATTTGATATTCTATTAGAGAATACTGCAAACTTCAACAGTTATTAAAATTGTGTTGCATAGCATAACTGTCAAAAAGAAATCAAATGATTAGAATGTGTTTGGAAATATCTAATCCATTTTCTTAATATGTAGGAAAATGCAGCAATTGCCATTTATGAAAATCAGGATTTAAAGTGTGCCATTGAATATATTAAAATAAACATCATGTACATCTGACTAAAATAGAAATAGATACCATAAAAGATAATGAGGCTTTTTAATATATTCTCACAATGTACAAGCATGTAAAAGTCCAAAATATCCTACCTACATTACTTTATGAAGGATTTTTAGTTGTGATTACCAAATATTACTATATCACTATGTTTATATATATGTGTGTGTATTTATATATATAAACATATATATATATATATATATATATTGAGAGAGAGAGGAAAGATTCAAGCAGAAATTAAGGTGAATAGGCAGGCAGGCAGAGAAAGAAGAAATATTAACTTATTTTTTATTTAGTTTGCACTGGATGCTTTCTTCACCTTGTGGTACTCAAACCCAGGGATATATGACTTGTTTCTTTGAAGACAACTGACCTATTTGCTTCTCCCCCAAGATATGCCACTGTGGCCACTGTGTGTGTATAAATATGAATATATATTTATTTATATGTGTGTATTTGACAGTTTTTCTACTGCAATTTTGATAGCTTACATTGTCTTATTTTAGAGCAGTCACTTATAGTTTATAAAAAACTTTTACACACACACACACACACACACACACACACACACATATATATAAAACCTCATTTCATCTTCAGTAAATACAGGACTTCCATTCCACTTCATGAGCTGCTTAGATAGTATTGCAATTTGGTGAAAATGCAAGGAAATACAGTGAAACTAACTCTCTCTTCAGTGCTTATGTTGATCTTCAATCCAGTTTCCTCCTGGGTAATTGCCGTCTGAAATGATGGGTAAAATAAAAAAAAAAAGCAATAAAATGAACATTTTAAAATGTATGATATCTAAATTCAGATTTCTCAAGTTCCTATATAAAGTACACCTTAAAAAACTGTTTCTCACACTAACACTGATATTACCTGTGGCTTATGTATTCTGTACCAAGGTTGCATGATTATTTCGATATTTTGTTGATATTATTTTTATCTTGGTAAAATAGAACGCAAAAATCTATGCTTTAGAATAAATGAAACAAAATAACCTCACTGAAATATCAATGAAAAGAGACCAAACATATTATTTAATTTTATAACAGATATTTTAAAATAATTAAATATACCATTCCTGCTGTCATATAATCAATATCTTCTTTGAATATCTAGATTTTTTTTGTCTTATGTAATTCAAAGAAAAAGAGGGATATTTTTAGTATAAAGTTCTGGAATCCTGGTAAACTCAGTATCTAAATCCATCATTAACAGATGATTTGCTTTATAATTCAGAGTCAATTTTATCCCAGTGGGATGAACACTAGTTCTTCACTGTTAGACAACCAAGGAAGAGCCTTGCAATCATCTATCTATGTTAGAACTAAAGTATACCTTGCAGATCACCTATCCTGAATTTTCCAAACTTTAATATTGCATATTACCCAGAGGGATGTGGTCAAACAGTTTCTTAATGATACTTTATTTACTCCCTTCCAAATGTGCTTATATCTATCTAAAATTTTAAAACTAATACTTTCACTTTATGCATATTTTAAAAGTAATCAAGTAACTGAACACTTAGTTCCTATTTAACCTTAAATATTTTTGTTCCCTCTTGATACCATCTCACAAATTGATTTAAACGGTTCCTTGAGTTGTTACACACCACTAGCATTGTATTTCCTCAAAATGCCATATGGTTTGTAGATTTCAAAGATGTTTCAAAAATGATTGGAATTACATTAAGGTATCCTGAGTCAAGACTGAAAATCAACCTTTAGGAAGACTAAGAAATAGCCACGTGGAATAATTGATTACATCACATTTTTTAATTTAAAAATATTATCTTTATTTTAAAAAGATCTGTCATTTTTGAGTGATATAGTGATACTTAAATATCTATGAAACTATTTTGCTGCTGTATTTAAACAACAGAATATTTTGTTTTAATTTTATCAGTGTTCCTTTGTAAGTGACACCTTTTCTCAAGTTGCTTTTATTTTTTATTTATTCGTTCTTTATTTTTAAATAGTTTTTAAATTTTATAATTTCACAATGCTTATTAGCACATTGCACTGGCAACTCAGTGTGCATTTTATATTATGCAAAATACCAGTGTCCTTTACCATGACCTAATCAAATTTTTTCTTTACTTGTCCTATTCCCCCATCCACAGCTTAAAATCAGTTTGGCATCCTGTGATTTTTTTTTGTAGAGATTTGTCTGTTCATTTACATTGCTTCCTTATATTTCACATATGAGTGAAAACATCCTGTACATATCATTGTATCCTTTCTTCTGACATTTTTGTTGCTAGGCACAATCTCCTCCAGTTCCATCCAGGATGTTCCAAAAAGTACAATTTCATCTTTTTAAACAACTTAATAGAATTATTTTGAGTACATATACAATAGCTTCTTTATCTATTCATCTATTGACAGATGTTTAGGGTGTTTCCATGCCTTGGATATTGTGAATTATGATGCTATGAATAGGAGCTGCATTTTTTTTCCTGATTAAAGTTTTTGTTTTCTCTGGATATATTCCTAGAAGAGGTGATTACTCAAATGGTAAATCCATCTTTCTATTTTTTGAGGAATCTCCATAATGTTTTTCAAAGATGTTTCACTAATTTAGATTCTCATCAACTGTATTGGAAGGTTCCTGCTTCTCCACACCCTCACCAAGACTTCTATTATTTTTGATATAGAACATTCTCACTGATATGAAGTATTATCTCATTGTGGTTTTTATTTGCATTTATCTGATGGTAAGCGATGAAGAGCATATTTTCATGTGTATGTATACCATCAGTGTATCTTCTCTAGATGAGTGTCTAATAAAGTTTTCCTCCCATTTTCAGTTGGGTCATTTGCTTTTGAAGAGTTGAAGTGTATGAACTTTTTATATATTTCAAAGATTAAACTTTTCTTGGATGTGTGTTGTGAAAATATCTTCTCCTATTTAATGGACTACCTTTTTCTTTTAGTGACAATTTATTTCCCTGGGCAGAAACATTTAGTGTGATATCATCCCAATTGTTCAGTTTCACTTTATTCTTCTTTGCCATAAATGTTGCTTCTCCGAATACGTCTCTGAGGTCAATGTCATACGGAATTTTTTCTTACATTTTCTGCTATGTATATTATGGTTTTAGGTCTTATAACCAAGTATTTGATAACTTTTGAGGTAATTTTTTAGCATGGTGTCACAAAAAAGTTGTATTTTTAAATTAATTAATTAATGTATTTATTCATTTATTTTCACGGGTATCTGTTCAGTTTTCCCAGAATCATTTGTTCAATAGAATTTCCTTCTTCCATTATATGTTCCTGGCTTCTTTGCCCAAAATTAGCTGCTCAAATAGCTGTGCTTTATTTTCCTGGGCTATCAGTTATGTTCTACTGTTCAACACCATATTATTTTTATGACAGTTGCTCTGCAGTACATTTTGAGGTCAAATAGTGTTACACATCTATTTTTTGTTCATTTTTGTGGTTTGCTTTAGCTATTCAAGATTGTTTTTGTTCCACATGTTTTATTATTGCTTGTCCAATTTTCTTGAATAATAGCCTTGAAATATTGAAAGGAATTGCCTTAAATCTCTATACTGCTTTGGATAAATTGTCATTTTAACTATGTTAATGCTTCCAATTCATGAACACAGAATATTCTGTGTCTACTATGTCTTTTATCAGGGTATTAGTCTTTCACTTCCTTCGTTAAATATATTACCAGGTATTTTACCTTTTTTGGTGTGATTGCAAATAACATTTCATTCTTCATTTCTCTTTAGTGTTCATCATTGTTTGCATGTAAAATGTTACTAATATTGTTTGCTGATTTTATATATTATCATTTTACTATACTATTTTATTGTAACAGTTTTGTTTCTTTGTAGAGTTTTTTTAATTTTCTAAGTATAGTAACTTGTCATTTGAAAATAACTATAATTCTAATACTTCATTTAAAATTTAAATTCATTTGATGTCCTTTTTTTCCTTACTGCCCTGGCCAGGACTCTATAATTATGTTGAATATAGTTGTTCCATACCTTAGGGGAAAACTTTCTGTTTTTCACCATTGGGTGATCAGTGGTTTTGTCATATATGGCTTTATCCTTATGAGATATATACCTTCTATTCTTATTTTGGTGAGACTTTATTGTGAATGGATTTTGAAAGCTGTCAATTTATTTTTCTGCATCTATTGATATGATCATCTGATTTCTGTTTTCCTCTTTGTTAATGTAGTGCATTGCATTTATTATTTTGCGTATGTTGAACCATCCTTGCCTCACTGGAATAACATTACTTGATCATGATGTATAATTGTTTTAATATGTTCTTGAATTTAATTTGTAAAATTATGATTTTCACTTCAATATTAATCAGCGGTTTGGTCTGTAATTTTCTTTTGTGTTGCAAGTCTTGCATGACTTTGGAATCAGTATAATGTTAGATTCATCGAATGTGTTTAAGATTTTTCCCTTCTATCTATTCAATTTTGTGAAATATTTTAAGGACAGTAGGTATTGTCATCTTTGAATGTTAGGTAGAATTCTCTAGTAAAAGCATCTGGTACTGGGTTTTTGCTTGTTGGGAAACTTTTAATTAGTTATTTGATGCCCACACTTGTGATTGTTCTGTTTAAGTTATCTGTGTCTCTCCGCATCAGTTTTGGAAGATTATAGCAGTCTATAAATCTGCTTATTTCTTCAAGATTGGAAAATCTGTTGGTCTTAAAGAAGTATTAATTCATAGAAATCTCTGAAGCCTCTTTGTATTTCTAGTATGTCTGTAATGATTTTTGTTCTTTGATCTCTGATTCTGATTCTCATTCAATTTTTCTCTCTTTTCTATATAAGTCTGGCTTCAGGTCTATAAATTTTTATTTTTGTTAAAATAACAAGCTTCGAATTTTGGTATTTTTATTGCTCATGTTTTCTGTTTCTTTTAATTTGGCTATTATTTGCATTATTTCTTTCCTTTATCAGATTTTTAATTGCTCTTCTTTATCTAATTCCTTCGGGTTTGTGTTTATGTATTTTATTTTATTTTGAGATGTCTCAATTTGTGATGTGTTCTTATATTGCTATAAGCTTTCCATTTAGAACTGCTTTTGCAGCATCCCACATGTTCTTGTAGCTTTGCTTTTTGTTTTCATTTGCTTCCACGTAATTTTAAATATCATCATTAATTTTCTTTGGTCCAGGAGTTGTTCAGAAGCATGTTGTTTAATTTCCTTTTATTCCATTTTTTCTGGTTCATTTCTCTTTGTACACACTTGTGATCAGATAAAATTAATATTGCCAAATTTATTGATTTGCTTTATGACCCAGAATATGTCTATTCTAGAGAATATTCCATGTATACTCTTTTTTTGGGGGGAGAGGGGGTGGAGTGGATAGCTCTGTATAAGTATTTTAGATTTAAATGATCTATTACTTAATTTATTTTCTGTCTGGTCAATCTGAATTTTGATGTAAGAGGGGTGTTGAGATTTCCTACTATTTTTGTGTTGCTGTCAATGACTTCTCCTTATGTTCGTTAGCATTTTTTATGCAATTAAGTTACTCTGATTGAGTGCATACATGTAACTGCAGTTATTTCTTCTTGATGAATTAATCCCTTAATTATGATACCATCTTAATCTTTGCCTCCTGCAACCTCTCTTAGGTGGATATCTATCTTACCTGGTATTAATATTGCAGTTCCTGGTTTCCTTTCATCTCCATTGATTTTATATATTTTTTGTACCTTTTCACTTTCATGCTTTTATTTTTATCTTTGGACCTGGTGTGGATTATCGTAGGCATAATGTAGAGGGTTTCAGTTTTTCTTTTTATCATTCTAACAACTCTTGTTTCTGTGGTTTGCTCAGTTCATTTCTTTTGGCTTGATTGTCGATTATTGTTGCTGTCATTAGATCCTTTATTTTCTGTTAGTTTTATATTTTGGTGGCTTTATTTTTTCCACTTGTTTTTGCTTGTCTTTGCCTTCAGATTTATTTATGTTGATTCTGATTCTTTGACTTACCATCTATGTTATCTACAAAATATTTGATTTTATAGCTAGCTTTTGTTTCATCTCTAGTTCAGCACAACTCTCATAAACTTTTCTGCAGTGACATTGTATCTTAGTTTTTTCTTTCCTCTATTAGTGTGTTTTTGTTCTCTCCTGATGGACATTTCTTTGCTTCTGATTCTATTTTCATGTTTGTCGGTCAAAAGTCTGAGTATTTGGTAGTTTGTTGTTTTCTTTCCATGTTATAGCATTCCATTCAACATTTTTTGACGACAGATTTATTGACTGAAAAATGTATTAATTTTTCTTTATTGTTTAAGATTTTTATTTCTCCATCATATTTGGATGGTAATGTTCAGAATAGAGTATCCTTGTCTAGCGGCTTTTGTCTTTTAGCATTTTGAATATCTCATACCACTCTTTCCACTCTCTTTTGGTTTATAAGGTTTTTGCTAAGAGTCTGATGATAGGTGTACCTTTGTAGTTTATATTTTTTTCCTTTTTCTCTCAGGCCTTAGTATATTTTTTAATCGCTGACTTTTAATAGGTTTGCTATGCTGTGTCTTTTGTAGGTCTTTTTGCATTTAAGAATATGGGTGTTCTATAGGTTTCTTGAACTTCTATGGTTAGTTCTTATTTCAAGTATTTGAAGATTTTTGCTAATATCTCTTTAAATAAACTGCTCCTTTCTCCCTCTCCTGTCCTTAGAGGATTTTTAGTATAAGTAGGTCCAAAATGTCGCTTGAAGCATACTTACACTAAAAATAGTTGCAGCTTACATACAATTCAAATTTAAGTCAACAATTTATACTTTCATTTCCTAGTTGGGAAACACTCTTAAAATCCCCATACATTAAATATAAAAACATCATCTTAGTATACTCTGTTAACTATTACATTTAACTACAATGACATTACAGTTTTTTTTTTGTAATGTGCCTGCATAATATAAAGCATGATTATTATAATGAGTCATTGCTCAGGTGCCAGAAAAATGATAAGGTGAAAATACAGATATTTTAAATCTTCTATTTAAATTAATATTTTTTGGATTTACATTATTCAATTATCAGTTTTTATCAAATATTGTTCTTCATCCTTAATATCATTTTTTTATTTAACAAACAAATAATATTCTTTAGTCTCTTCCAGGTTAATTTTCAGAAGGATGACAAAGTGTGCAATTGAAAAATATTGTTAGATATGTCATTATCTGTTTTCCAAATAATATGTCATAAAAACATGGTAAATTACCAAATTCTGTGTGAAGTAGTAGTAGCGAAGAGTCTCTCAAACTTTAGAATTTCCTGTGTGTCCTGTTTTTGATTAGTCCTTATCTTTGAGCCCTGTCTGTGACTTGTTGAGTCCAATATTAGAACACTGTGAATTCAGTTTAGAGAGAATTTGCCATCCTCAATATTTGATTACTTAGTACTGCCTTCACAAAGAAGTGCATTAAGTTGGTTTAACAACAATGCCCCCTGCATTTGATTTCTCTCCTCTTACTAATTATCCATCTAGCCACCTGTTTCCCTCTCATTCTGTTTCCCTCTCATTCTGTTTCTTGGCTATAAATTTCCAGCTGTCTATTATCTTTGTTCCTTCTTGTGACTGACCTGACAATTAAGGCAATAAGCTTGAATAAAGTCTTCCTCACTAGGAAAATCAAAGTAGACATTGCATGTTAGCTCATGTTGGTAAGAGCAGAAGCAGCATTATGAATCTGGGAACTCCTTGGTAATTTGAAAACCAAGTTTTGTTGCTACACTGAGTTAAAGCAGATCAATCTTTATAACTTATATGCAACTGAATAACTAAGAAACCTAATGAGTTAATAAGAGACTAAAAATGTGATACTAATGAGAACGTTTCCATTGTAGTAAATATAAAGTAAATATATGTGTACTGAATTGCATTTAACATGCATATGTGTGCATTTATGTAAATTAAAATAAATATTTGGGAAGGAAGATGCATATTAAAAATGAAAAAAATAATTTCAAGGAAATGAATTGAAAGAAATATTTGCTCAGTTCAGGGAATATTTCCTTACATTCTAAGTTTGCCAGTCTACCTAAAATTCTTTATTTGTGTGTCCATTATCAGGGATCATATTTTGGTTCAGTTTCTTCACTTGAGAAAGAGTATTGTCTCTAGGAATTTCTATTAGCTTAAGAGCCCCAAAGTCTGTCAAAAGGACTAATCATACTAGTTCACTGTGAATCTCCCTTATACTAATTCTCTCCTTTTCTTCACTTATGTCTGTCACTCTCAGTCCTTTATGCACATTTCTGTTTTCCAACATGTCTACTATAATCATACTCTTTCTATCTTTATAAACTCACACACAATGACCTGCCTCCATTGATTTGCTTATATTGCAAATCAATATGAGCAGAAATAGAAAAACAAATACCAGGCATTTTCTGTTTCCAAACAAAAAAATAATGTTTTTCTCTATTGCTCAAAGTCAAATGAGAACACATAACCAGGTCTTATTCACCATCATTTCATTAAATGTGACAGCACTGGCTACGATTCACAAATTATACACAGATGTTTTGATCTAATACATTTTAAGAAAACTATTTTTCTCCTTTTTTCAGTCGTTTTGTAAGTAGTATGCAATTGATTTATTACATTATAAGTTTATTTATCTCTATCATTAATTAAAATTTGAATTTGCTGTGCAGAAAAGAGTGTGATTAGATAAAGGTTATACTCCATAATTCTCTGCATGTTTTATGGCACATACATGTTCATGCCTTTAATTTTTTACAGAGTAATTAAAATACAACCTGTCTGAAGTACAAATATTGAAGTTGTGGTTCATTAAAATAAATAAATATAATGCCAGTTCATATTACTTTTGTATAAATATTCTAATGCCTCCTCATTACAAAACTTTAGAAAGTACATTGAATATATCATATACCTAATATAAATGGAAGAAAAATTGCGATTTCTAAAAAAACATAAATATTCATGTGACATCTGCAATATAATTATTATATCAACATTAATAAATGCAAACAATTGACTTTATCATTTGACCAATTAAAATACACTTACATTACTTCATACAATTGTATAATGTTGTTAATGCTCTATCTCCAAAATATTGCATATTGATACAAGCACAAGTTGAAAAACAAGTACCAGACATTTTCTGCTTCAAAAAGGAAAAAACCTTTTTTTTTAATTTTGCTCGGTCAATCAGCATATTAACAGAGGGAGAATAATAAGTCTAACAAATTAAAATACAAAATATTGAATAGATGCTCACATCAATAACTTTTGTTCAAGGTTAATCAGAATTATTCAAATATTGCATTGAAATAAATGTAAAACTTAAAAACTAATGGTTAATTTATGCACATTCATATTATGGAAATTAGCTCATAATCACTGCAATGACAGTATAAATATTGCCACTGCAGATAATTTTACTGACTTTTCTCAGATTTGGACTGATTTATTCTAAATTATTTTATAGTAGGTTTTTCTGTATTTGTTTCACTATGTAATTTGACATGTCGGTATCCTGACACAAAATAACCTAGATTTTATCTTAACAGTGAAAATATTTGGTGTCCCTGCTGTTTATCCTTCCTCTTATTAATGCCCTATTCAAAAATAATTATTAGAGTGAGAAATTCTCTTTTCCACATCCTAAATTGTTAGCAATGATGATAGTGATAGCTAGCATTGTCTCTATTTTAAATGTTCTACATAGTCTCAATAAAAAAATCAATTTTATAAAACAGAAATTATTTAAATAAAATGTTAGAACAGTTCATATATCTGATTAAATCATCTATAAATTTTTCATCATATGATAGATGACAAATTGCTGTTTAAGTTTGTTTTTAATAAACAATGAAATACTTTTTCAGAAAATTTTTAAATGTTTTTTTCTTATCTTCCTAGTCTTTATTCCAAATTAAATGACACTCATACTGCAAATTTGTTGAAATACATAATTAAAAGGAATATTTTAAAATATCATTTATGTTTGATTGATTATATATATATCCTGATTCATTAACATTATCTCTTGTTTTTGCAATATACATTACTTGAAGAAGTATCTGACAGTAAACATATGGATGAATTTTCCCAAAAAAGTAGATAGACTATAATAAGTAATTTTGTTAATAGTCACCTATGAGTTACTGAAATAACATTAAGTTTAACTAGAATGGACTTTTGCATTGAAGAAACTAGATATAATTTATTATTAATGATTCAGGATTCTAAAACAGCTCATTATTAGAAGGAATAACATGTTTGTAAGAAAATTTCCAAAATTTATGAAAGGGAAAATTTAAAAAATTAGCACTGTTATTTTTTATCTTACTTTTTGTTTTTTACTGTTTCACTAGTCTGAAACATTATGTTTCAAAAGAATAGATTTACACCTCAGTCAATGTATATATCACAACACAATCACCATTATAGTTTTAGTTCTACTCACCATTATAATTATTACTCTTTCAACCTCAGATTCCCTTTCTTTTCTAAATTCCCTGCTTTGGTAACCACAATCTAGAATTTAGAGTTCTAAGAAGTCTTTTTGCATGTGTGTTTTGTAAGTTTATTTTGTTTCTTTACAATTTTTAGATATAGGAGAGCAATACTATTAAAAGGTATAGTGGAAATTGAAGTGCAAAGATTTTGGTAAATTAGTTCTTACACAAGTCAGCTGTGTCCCAGTTTTCCCAGTCTAAATAAACACAAGTTTCCTGCCTTACAGTAACAATATAATTGCTAAGCCTAATTTGTTGTCTACAATAATCAAAGTTTATTGAACAAATAGCATTGGTTTACATTTACTGGTCAATGAGAATTCTGTGATTTTCATTTCTGCGGCCATGAACCAAACGGAGCTTTGTCCATTTTCCGAATAAAGAGACTATAAGTCTGACAGATTTTCCATTAGATTAGAATATTCACTTTGAAAGTCATAAAATAACGATGTCCTTGTTCTTCTTTGGACTTCAATAAATACTAAGTTTAGACTATAAATCAAGCTCACAAAGGATGATTTAATTGTCCCCACCTTCCCTGTCCCCCTCAGAAAAAATAAAATGTTGTCATTTCTGGTTTCAAAAACCAAATAAAAATACTGCTTTTTGGAGGATATTTTTTCATCAAAAATGTCCTGGTAGTATATTTTGCACCAAATTGTCATTGTCTCTTCACTGAAGATGTGTACACTATTTCAATCATTCTAATAATATGATAAAAAATAAGGGTAAAATAATGTCTGTCATTTATATACACTCTGATTTAATTTTGGAAGATTTTACTGCTTAAAAATATTTTTCATGAGCATACTGATGGAGTAGGGGTTGGGCTCAGTCCACATACATCCCAAGGTCCGGATTTTCTGTCCCAGGACTTTAGGTAATAACCAAGATGAAAAATAAAACAAAATAAATATAGCTCTTCTTTCTCTTCTCTCTTCTTGTCTACTTGCCTCTGCTCACCTTCATTCCTGCATACACCTTTCCTTTGTTATATTTTTTGCAGCCAAATGTCACTAGATAATATGTCACAAATCATAGTTCCCAAAACTAATGCGATTAAGGCATAACAATGCATAGTAGCAAGTGAGTTTTGAGTCTCTGAAAGTATTTCAGATATACATAAGGCAACACTTACTGAATAATATCTGTGGGATTATTCTTGTTGCTGAGGTAATTCAGAGATTTTTAATTTCATAAACCAGGCCTAATTAATATTTTTATCAAGTGTCAGTTGCAAGGGTGTATAAGTAGATTTTATTAATTGAACCAGTGTTTGTTGCCATCATCCCTTTACGAAGGACAAATGACCTGTAAATATAAAAGGTGCTACACTGTCGGTTAATTAGAAATACTATAGAAAATAAGAGTGATTTTTCATAGTTTGATAGTTGGTGAAATCATGAGGCATGTGTCCAAGCTTGTGCTATGTCTTGAAATAAGACAAACACCAAATATAATTAGGGATAATTTACTTCATTGTATGAGAATGTTTCTTCTTTAAAAATTTTATTTTAGATGCAACTCTTCATCATTAATATTAATAATGTGTTTAAACAGTTTTTTTATTTATAAAGACTATGTTATATGGGAAGAAAGCACTAGGGAGCCTAAACATTGAATCTAAAATATGATTATCCAACCATAGATTGATTAAAGATCTGGTATAAACTAAAATAATATAGTCATATAAAGTATAACTATGTTTGCAGCAACGAGGATGCCAACTCTAAAAATATTTTCGTAGAAGTCTTCCAACTCTTCTAATTTCCAGATGGTTGCAAGTACATTTAGGTCCCAAAATACTACCTTGATGAGGATCACTGCATCCCATTTATTTCCAACTCATTTCAATGGATATTGGAGTAATATCAGGTAAAATTAGGCTGACTCAGTTTAGGAGTTGCATATTAGTGTATCCTTTTGCAACTCTGGCTACTTTACTTACATAAATATACTGAAGCCACAAATGTATAATAGATTATATTTAATAATGATTTGGACACTTTTAAGTCACCCATAGTTTCAACTAAAAAGTTAAAATCTAGACTGAATGTTTCAATTACTTGACTATGCATTTTGATCATATTAAACCAAACTTTAAATATTGACCAATTAAGCAAATGATATATTTCCCAATTATGAACTTGTAAGAACAAATGATGAACTACTTAGACAGTATTTTTTCTGAAATGAGTTGTCAATTACAACATGATATTCCCCCTAAAACACAACACTGAAAATCTTCACCTTTCAGTTTTGGATGCTACTAAAATAAGAAAATATGCAGAGATTAAAATAAATTTGTAAAAGTATCTCATAATTTTACACAAGAACTCAAATTTTAACACAAATGATTCATGTAAGAACTCTTCCATCTGAAATTTGCTACCAGAAAACAACAGATATATTAAACGGAACAATCTTATCAAATATCCTTTCTCTATATTGGACATTCAATTTAATTTTGAATAGCCTTAAGGAAAATGCCCATAAAATATGCATTTGTCTGCTAATTTATAAATGTTAGGGAATGAGAGGCGGTATGACTAGAGTATGTTTAAATAAAATCAATGAACTTGATATCTGAACTATGAAAGACTTATATTTGTTCCTCTATTCTTGCAAAATGTGGTGTATCATTTAGTTAAAAAAATATGAATTAATATTTATCCAAGCAGTTTAAAGATCAAATAAGCACAGGAATTTATAGTGGAGATAATAATTGTCCAAATGAATTCGTTTAAACTCCTAAGAGCACATTTATCTTTAACAGAAAACATATGAATTACACTTAACAATTGCCTTCATTTCATTGTCCTAAAATATAATTCGATATACTTTCATTTTTTTTCTCATTTCTTCTCAACAGCTACAGATGGCAATAGTTGACTTTTAGCTAGTTTCAATTTAAAAAGTTATTGGAACCATTTCTCTGCAATATATTTTTGCCATTAGGTACGCTTGCTACCTTGTTGTATGCTCCACTTTTTTTTCAGTTTACCCACTGTGCAATATTGGCAACATTACTGGCCATAAGTTAACTATTAACATATTGCAAGTTTCATTTTCAACATGATAAAATGATGAACTATATTAATACATTGTATTTTTCTATACAAAGCTACTCTAATATCAATAGGCTATTTGGGCATGGTTAATATAATAAGCATAATGTTTATTTCTGCAAAGTTAAATGTTATTATTGAGCTATAGAAACCTTAGAGTGTTGTCGTAAGTGTAAATTTATTTGAGTTCCATTAATTCATAATGCCTACTGGTTTAATCTGCACTTGTTTCATACTATATTTTGGGGAAACGTATTGTCAAGCTAATTAAATGATGTCAATAATGTTAAGAGAGGCTGTACAGTCCACTGAAGGAATTATATTTAAAACAGCAGCATTCATTAAAATAGAAATTCTTAGAATATTAATTCATATTTTCATTTGTATTATATTTATTATTGATATAATGGAGTTGATTTTTAATGTACTTAGATACATGACAATAACATTTATTAAGAAACTCATTTTAATTAAAATTTGAATCTTCACTAGGATTTTCTGAATTACTGCGATTAAAATAATTCAGCAAAAATTGTATTTTCTAATTTTATTCAATTCATTTAACATCATTTAGTGATGGGAATGCTTAACTAGAGACAAAATGATAACAAGTGGATGACTCTTAATATACTAAATCTTTAAAGCTTGTCAGATGTTTGTTTAAATATGTAGACAGATATCTTTTAAAAATAATACAAAATAGCAATAACCGCCATTAAGAAGTTAGAGGACAACAAACAGTACTGGGAAAACTGCGTTTCCACACCTAAAAGAATAAATTTGCACAATTACCATAAACCACATGCAAAAATTAACTGGAAAAAACATCGAAAACTTTAATGAAAGAACTAAAATTTTAAAAGTTATTAGTAGAAAACATGTAAGAAAATCATCAGGGAATTTGATTTGGCAGGATTTCTTAAATATGAAAGCATAAACACAGGCAATATAGAAAAAATAAGAGGGTTTGAATTAAAATTTACATGAAAAAGTATTGTACATTAAATAACACTATCGACATAGTGAAAAGACAGCAACAGAATGGAAGAAATATTTTCAAATCGTAATGTTAAGGGACTGATGCCCAAAATACATAAGGAATTCTAAAATCTCTTTTCAACATAAACACAGATACACACATGCATACACACTCCCAATAACCCAATCAAAAATGTGCAAAGAAGTTGAATAACATTTATCTAAAGACAATACGCAAATGGTCAATAAGCACATGAAAAGGTGTTGCTCATCACCAGTTATAAGGAAAATAATAATTAAAACCACAATGAGATAAATATCATGTCAATACCATTATGAAAAAAGAAAAGAAGCAAAACAAAGCAAAAACAATACAGAAAATATGAAATGTTGAGAAGAATATGGAAAAAATTAGAACCTTTGTGCATTGTTTGTGGAAATATACAATGGTACAGTTACTGTGGGAATCAGTATGTTGACTCCACAAAAAAATTAAAAAGAATTGGCAGCAATTTATTTTCTGGCTATATATGGCAAATGCATGAAAACAATAACATCAATAGGTAATTGTACGCCCACATTCATAGCAGAATATCCAAAAGATATAGGCAACCCAAATGTTCATTGTTGGATTAACTGGTAGAATTATAGAATATAATGGAGTATCATTTTGCCTTAAAAATGGAAGAATATTTTGATATGTGCTATGAAATCGATGAATCTTGAAGATTTTATTCTAAAATAAATAGGCTAGAAGTTTGTCAGGGTTGGAAAGAGAAGGAAATGGTGAGTTCATGTTGGATAGATACAAAATTTCAATTCGGTAAGATAAAGTTCTGCAGATGGATGGTTGGAATTACAAAACTGTGAAAATACATAATGCCCCAGAACTGCATACCCACAAAGGGTTGAATGGTAATTCTATGTTATGTATATTTTATAGAGAATGAAATTATAAAATACAGCTTCCAATGGAACCTCTCTTCAACAAATCAACCATAATTAATGGAATTAATTAAAAACAACAACTTAAAGTATCTAGAAAGGTTTTAAATACAAACAGAAAATTTAAAAGTACTCAAGAAACTCTAATACTTAGTAAAAACAATGAGAACTTGTTACATATGAGTCAAAACCCATGCAAATAACCATAGTTTAATGTGGTCAAATATTCATGCCAGGCAAGGAAACCCAAGAACTCAGGACTCTTTCCTTCTCTAATGCTAATCTAGTGTTAAGATATAATGCATATTGATGTGGGGGAGGCTCGGGATGAAGATAGGAACAGACAGGCATGTAGGATTTCTCATCTCCCATATTCATACTACAGAATTTTTTTTATAAGTAAAAGTATTTGCTCATATTAGGTTCAACTTGACCTTCTATAGCTCACCCTTAAGGTGGAAATTTCATGCTGACTGAGCAAAACCACGAGAAAAGATTAGAGCCACTTTCTGAGTAAAGCATCCTACTCAAAAGTAGAGGGTGCAAATTTAAACATTGCAGGTCACTGTCCCTACTCTTCGAGTAGTGACACACTTTTTTTTCCAATGAGAAAGGCAGGTCATGATAACAGAGCTCCAAAAATATTTCTAATAGAAGTGACTTTATGTGAAACAAAGAGTGGGAGAAGTTTAAGGTAAGGGAGTTAGAAAAACAATGAAGATTTGGTGAAAATCTATGAAGAAGAGACTTGTAGCTCCATGGAAGCAATAAAACAGGCTAGATCAGCTGTAAGTTCAACAGCGAGACCTTTGCAAAGATACAGAGAAGAGCTCTTCTGGCATCACAACAAATATTCAAGTCTGACTTTATAGATTACCCTTGCAAAGGGACCTGAATTTAATTGGGTCAGCTAGCTTTGCACTTTATGCCCCTGGCTTTGTCAAAAATAATTAAGTATTAAGCCACAAATTATTGGAGCTGAACAGACAGTGTATCATCCCAAATGAAGAAGATATTTTAATTGATAAATCAGAGAAAGAACTATTTAAAGTGATTCATATTACGTTTATGGCATCACAGGGTAAGTATGCACATACCCAAGGCAGCTATTCAAGAATTGATAACAGAAAGGCTTCATGACGAAAATAGAAATAGTCTTGATTAATATAATGCGACTAAGTTAACGAAGCATAAGCAAATAAACAACGGCAAAATCAAAAGAAGAGAGAGGCATCATAATCTACAGTTGATGTAATACATTTTATAAATTATCAAATTTTGACAAAATATGAGATATATGAAGATACATGAAACTGTGGCCCATATACTATGATAAAAATGCAACTCAAACTAAGTGAGAGATCCGTGATATCAAATGTAACAAAGAAGTCAAAGTAGACATGATTAGATATATTCAAAGACCTAAAAGAAATGATGTTTGAATACACGTAGGAAGGTAAGATAGCAATATCTTATCAAATACAGAATATTAATACAAAGATAAAAAAAGTTTTAAGAAAATCAAATGAAAACTCTGACTTTGAAAACCACAATGACTGAAATGAAAATTTCACCAAAATAAGTCATCAGTAGATTCTAACTGGCGAAGAATCAGAAACTTGAATTCATTTTTGTAGATATTGCACAATCTGAAGAAAAGAAAGAAAATTAAATGTATAAAAATAAGGAATATGGAACACTTTAAATACACTAATTATTGAGGAAAGGGGATATGAAAAGGAAAGGAGAATAAGGAGCATAAGTAAGATTGGTAGAAATAATGGCTTGAAACCTCCTAAACTTGAAGAAAAATATAAATACGCATACACAAAAAAGCACAACAAAATCCAAGTGTGATAAATACAAAGATTCACAAGAGACACATAGTAAAAATTGAGAAATCCAAAAAACAAAGAGAACATTTTGAAAGCAGAAAAAAACTTGACTGCTTCTAAAGAAGTGAACCATAATAAAAATAAAATGTAGAGCTGACTTTTTATCAGAAACACTGGTTGTCAGAGCATAGTGGAATGACACGTTCAAAGTGCTGAAAGAAAATATTAAGTTAACCAAGAAATTTATATCCAGTAAGACAGTTTTATAAAAGAGACATATATGCTTTCCAGGATAAACAAAAACAGAACATTCACTGTTAAAAATCCACGTTACATGAAACATTATTATTACTATTTTTATTTTAAGGAGTATTGCAGGCAGGAATGAAGGTAAACAAAGGAAGGCAGGAAGGAAGAAAGAGGAGGAGACAACACTATTTTATTTAGTTATTCATCTTAGCTCTTTTCCTCAGCCCAGGTCACGGAACGTACAGTCGACTGCACTCGCTGGTTGGGTGGACTAAATAGCTAGGCCATCATGGCATGCCAAATTACGTGAAATATTAAAGGAAGTTCTTCAGGATGAAAGCAAGAGACTCAAGACACAATACATACATGAAAATAAAACGGACAAGTAAAAGTTCTTATAAGTAATTATACAAGAAAGCATAATTTTGTATTTCTTCTAATACATTAAAATAATTGTATTAAACCACCTATGCATCCATATCTATCTAATATTATTGGAATTATAACACAGAAATACATAGATGTCTACTATAGATAAAATATATGACATGTGCAAAATATACATTTTTATATTGCACATATATACATGACATTTGTATATAATTACAATATATGTGCATATATTATATATGTATATTGTATATGTATGTATTATATATATATGTATGTAAAAAAGGGAAGAATGGATGAAGGTCTATAAGAGTAGTATTTCTAGGTCTTACTAGCATGAATATATTTAAAAAAGAAACTAAAGTAATTTTGTCAAGATCAAAAAGCCTAGAGAACAAAAGATAATAGAATACTCACACATGTGTACATATATATGTATGTATGTGTCTATATATACATATGTATAGATATACAAAATACATTTATATCATACATGCAAATCAGCAAAATAACTGTTAAAATAATGCACTAGAAAATATTCATGCATTGCAGAATAAGCTATTAAGGATAAAAAGGACAACAGAAAAATACTCCAAGCACATAATGAAATCAAAGTAAAATGGTAAATATAAATCCACTATACAAATATGGGAAGAAATTGTCAGACTGAATAAAAAAATAAGCTACTGGTTTCAGTTCTTAAGTTCAAAAATAGAGAGAGTGAATATAAAGTGTTGGGAAAAGTGATATCACACAAAAAATCATGATAAAGCTGTAATGATGACGCTGTCACACATTTAAAATATTTTAAAGACTTAAAATCATAGAATTTATTAAATATAAAAGGGAAGTTCTATCATGATGGAAGTATTAATTTTAACAATATAATAAAATAACAAGCATACATGCATCGAACAGCACTGCACCAAACCAAAATTCATGAAACAAAAACTGACAGAATTGAAGAATGAAATAGGTCAACAATAATAGTTGGGAATTTAAATACCTCACTATCAATAATAGAACAATTAGGTAGAAGATCAACAAAAAGACCAGCGTGAGCAGCTCTCTAAATCAACTAGATTTAACAGACATTTTTAAAACACTCCATCAAATAAGAACACAATATACATTCTCAAAAGTACAGTCAACAAAATTGACTATATGCTAGGCTATAAAACAATCCTTAATGAATCAAAATAATTCAGTAAACAATACTGAAGTTTGTTTGGAAACACAAAGGACCCCAAGTATCTAAAGCTTTCCTAAGAAAAACAAAATGAAACAAGGCAATAGAATCACGCTTGATAATTTTAATATACTACAAAATGATCATCATCAAAACAGTATGGTACTATAACAAATACAGACAAAGAGATCAGTTGAATAAAATCAAGAGCTCAGAAATAAGACCACACCTATACAGACACAATCTATGACAAAGGAGTCAAGAGCATACAATGATGCAAGGTAAGTCTATTCAACAAATGGTATTGGAAAAAAGGCAGTACTGGACAGACATCTGCAACAAAATGGAACAAGATTATTCATTAGTGTCATGCTCAAATGTAAACTCGAAATGGATCAAACAAGGGGACATAAAACTCAAAACCATAAGATAACTTTGGAGAAAAATGTGAAAAAAATGCTTCATTACCTCAACCTCATAGAAATCAAAGTAACAAAATAAATCAAAGTATAACTAAACAACTGGGAATACATTAAACTCAAAACCTCTACATAGTGAAAGAAAACCCCTTCCAAAACTAAAAGACAGCACACTGAATTGGGGAAATTATTCACAAAACATCTATCTGATAAGAGCCTAATCTACAAAATATGTAAAGAGCTCATATGCTTCAACAATAATATAGCAAATGATCCATTAAAAAATGAAGAAAACCTGAATAGGCACCTAGTGAAGGAAGAGAAATAGATGGCCTACAGACACAGGAAAAAATGCTTTCTATTATTTATTCATAAGAGAAATGCAAATAAAATCCACAATTAAATACCACCTCACACCAATGAGAATGGCCTATGTAAAAAAGACTAGAAGCAACAAGTGGAGGAGGAGGTGCAGAGAAAAAGCAACTCTCCTAGATTTGGTAGGAATGTAAATTAGTGCAGCTTCTCTGGTAAACAATATGAATATTCCTCACAAAAAAAAGATGGATCTACCACTTGATTCAGCAGTCTCAATCCTAGGTATATACCCACATAAAGCAAATACCTAATCACAAAAAATAATCTACACCCTTATGATCATAGAAGCATAGTTCACAGAAGCCAAAACATGGATACAATCTAAATGGCCACTACCAGCTAAATTTATAAAGAAGATGTGGTATATATGTTCAATGGAATTCTATGCAACTATTAAAAAATATAAAATTGTGCATTTTGTAACAACCCTGCATGAAACTGGAGGGGAACATGTTAGACACAGTCAGAAAGAAGAAGAGAAATGCAAGATGAATTTATTCATATGCTAGATATAACTAAAAGAAACAAATACACATATACAAAAGCCCCCCAAAATTTATAGGAAACTAGACAGTGGCAAGCAGAAAATTGACAAGGAAAGGAAGGGAAGAAGGAACAGGTGGTGGTAAGCAAAACTAGACCTCTGGATTCAGGTGTGCTGTGAAATGCTCATAGACTGAGAAGCAATTTCAACAGCCTAAAATTAATATGGACTGGAAACAGGAGAAAAAATATTATTAAGAAAAAGAAATTAAGCAAAAGTCATGAAACAAAGGCTCAAGGGACAGAATAAAATCCTCCATATCAGTTATCACCTGAAATGGGAATGTACTGAACTCATCAATCAAAAGACAAAGATGGTTGTATGGATCAAAAAGCAGAAACCACCAATACTATGCTTACAAGAAACCAATATCAAAGTAGCAGTGATGAAGGAAATCAGGAATCGTAATACTAATAAACTTCCACCTAAAAAGGGCATTATGAGATATGGATGGACATTACACAATGGTCATGAAAATAATTCATAAAGAGGAAATAACTATCATTAAAACATATGCATGCAAAATTCGATCACTCAAATATATAAAAAATAGTGACAGAGCTAAAGGCAGATATTGACAGTAACACAGTAATAATAGGGACTTCAATACTCAAGTTAGATGAAAAGATTGATTGGCCAGGCAGAAAATTAACAAAGAAACAAGGAGTAAGAAATCATAAGGACCTATAGACATATACAGGAAGCCTGCTACACTGTTAGTGGGAACATAAATTAGTGAAACATCTCTGGAAAACAGTATGGCAATTCCTCAAAAAATTAAGGATAAATATTCCATTTTATCCAGTTAGCCCACTCCTAACATATACCCAGGGAATAAAACTTTCTATTCAGAAAAATATCTTCACCCCTATGTTCACATCAGCATAGTTCACAATAGCCAAGACACGCAAATAACCTAAGTTCCCACTAACAAATGATCGGATAAAGAAGCTGCTGTATATATATTTGATGGAATTATATGAAACTATTTAAAAAGATGAAATAGTGACTTTTGTCAAAATTGAATGGATTTGGAAGGGATCATGTTAAGCGAAATAAGTAAAAAAGAAACAGAATTTCAGGATGGTTTCACTCACATGTGGAATAGAAATAGAAAAAACAGCTTAATAGACAACTCCCCCAAATTCACAGGCCATAGATTGTGATTACCAAGAGGGAAGTTGGTAGAGGGGAGAAACAATGAAGGGAACAAGGTAGTGGCAAAGGGCATTAGAAATTTAGTGTCAGGTACAGTAATAAATACACACAGAGATAAAATTTCAATATCTAAATATGAATACAGCAAAATAAAAAGAGTATAAAAATGAAGAAATAAGTTAAAGAAAGCAATTTAAGAATTTAGCTAGTGTGAGAACATTAAATACATTCTTACATAATCATTTGGTTAAAGGAGAAACCACATGAAAATTTAGACTATACTTAATGATGAAATAATCAAATGTTTTCCCCTATGATCAAGAACAAGATACAGGATGTCTACTTTAATCACTTCTGCTAAATGTTACACTAGATGTTTAGCCAGGGTCATTAGACAAGAAAAATGCATGAAAAACTCATCCATATTTCAAAATGTCCAATATTTTGAGTCTCTTATACGGAATAGTTTAGTATTTGCATAAAATCTATGCACACCATCCCATATACTTTAAATCCTTTCTAGATTACTTTTGCAATACAATGCAAATGTTATGTAAATAGTTATGTTACATTTGTTGGGGAATAATGACAAAAACATTTACATTTTTAATACAAACATACCCATCATAGGGCTAACTACGTAGTACATATTTTTGATATATGATTGATTGGATCCACAGATACAGATCCTGAAGATATGGAATTGCTTATTTCAATGAATTTTATGACATGTGAATTACATCTCAATAAAACAGTTAAAAATCATAATTTATTCTCAGTGAAATGAATTGTATAAATTTTTTCATTAGAAATGGACAATGTTGAAATTATGATGTTTTCTTTTATCTAAATTTAGGGTTGCCAGACAAGTTGCTTTTTTGATCAGGAAATGAAATTTAGTTTTAAAGCATATTTATATGTGTATTTATATATATTCCAAGTATACTTTTTTGATTTAATATCACTTAAAATTCATAAAACTCTACCTTCTCAATTATTTCTCAAATGTAACTGTACAAAAATTTAGAGTTTTTAAAATGTTAATCCCATAGGAGCATTCTAAATTGTCCTTTAAATAAAGAAAAATAGTTACCTGATTGAGAGAATTAATCTTAATGAAAGTCAATTCGTTTAGATTTTATTTTTTGGTTTTAAGTATGATATGATGACACTATCTGGACTTTATATCCTATTTAGGATTTATGGGAATTCAAATTTCTGTTTTTAATTTTTCATATTATGTCTTCCTAGAAAACTGATCTTTTTTGTTTTCATGTTGCAAATATCCGTTATTATGCCTGATAGCATTTCTGTTCTAAATTCAACATTTACATTGATAAAGCTACTTTATTTTTACATCACTAGTCTTTGTATGCTAAACTTATTGTATTTGATATCTATTGGCATTTGAAAACTACAAAACACTTACAAATGAGTTTTATAAAATATCATAGTTCAAATATAAGTATTTTGTATCTATAGTTTGTTAATGTTGCTTAATTGTGATTTTTCATGATTTCAGATGAGGAATACAGAAATCAATTATCTTTGTGATAATTATGGCTATATTTTATTATTGAATCTAAAAGACATATCTGAGTTTAATAAACTATGTTTCCAATTAGCCTGATTTATTCATATATTTATCCTTAGAAATTAATCAAATTCTTAACCAAATGGTTATCTATAGGTGGTTAGTTCAGTCATAACTTGGTAGTTTATGTTTCTTTTTGTGTTTTATTATTTACGTTGCTATATATTTATTAAGATATTGAATTCACAGCTCAGTCTGTGTGTATTTCACACCACATTCAGCACCAGGCTTTCAGTTTCTTTTACCATGACCTACTTACCCTTCTCCTATCCCCATATCCACTCCCATAGGCGCAGTTTTGCATTCTGAGAATTTTGTAGAAGTTTGTCTGTTTATTTGTTTTGCTTAATTATGTTCCACTTAAGGGTAAAACCATCCTGCACATCCCCTTTTTTCTTTATGATTTATTCCACTTAGCATAACCACCTTCAGGTCCATCCAGGTTGTCGCAAAAGGTACAATTTCATCTTTCTTCACAGTTCCATATAATTCAGTTGAGGATATATACCTTAGCTTCCTTTTTAATTTTGTTCTTATGTCCAATATTCATGTGTTAGGGGAAATATTGCAATTTGTGTGTATGGAACAATGAACATAGTTTCTGTTTATAGTGAAAATAATAATGCATTGTATCTACTGTTGGGAGACTAGGTATCTTAATTATAAAAATGAAGCCCTACCACATATTCCTTGTTATTTATGTTTCTATAGCAATTATTTCTTGACAAACCAAATACCAAATTGATAATATTTGAAATCTCTGATGTATTTATTTATAGATAATTAACCTTTCCTGTAACAATAGAAATTATTTTGCATAGTGAATAACATATACCTTTGAAATATACATTTTATAATTTGTTTTTCATTCCAACAGCTGCAGAAATAAATGTTCAACCAACTGTGAAAGAGGCCTCTGACAACTGTACTCAAGAATGTCTGATCTTGGGCCATTCTGATACCTGCTGGATGCCATCTTCTCTGACACATTCTAGTTTTTCACAGGCTCAGGATTCTGCTCTATGCCACAGTCCATCTTTGACAAAAGGCTTTGCTCACCGCTGCAGCCCTCCAGTGACCCAGGCTATTGCACTGTACCACAGTCCTCCACTGGCACAGACCTCCACTCTCCACAACAGTCCACCTCTAGCACAGGTTCCTGCTCTTCATCATATTACTCCACCAACAAAGGCATCAGCCCTCCACTACCATCCTCCCCTGATACAGGCAGGAACAATCCTCTGCAGCCCTCCTCTGCCACAGGTTGCTCCCCTCCATAGTAGCTCTGCACAACTACCTATGGGTTTGCAGAAAGGTTGGCTGCAAGGTAATGGATCTGATGGACTGCTTAGTCTTGATCAAGGAATGAAAGATAGTACAAGATCTCAATTTTACACTGTGTCTGAAAGCCTTCAATCCAGTGATGATTCAATTAAAATCATTCCTTTGACAGGCTTCTCTCCAAGCCAGCAGGCCAAACCCTCTAGATGTGATTCCCCCATTATTGAAGAACATCCTTTGTAAGACAAAAATGACTGCTTCACATTTTTGACAAGTTATTTATAAGATCTAATTTCAGTGAATATTCCAAATTGTTAATTTGTGAATAAATATGTAAATAGGAATAAACACCAGAATCAAAGTCTAGAACTCAACCTTTAGTCTATTCTTCAAAATAAAATTGCAATTTGATTAATTCAGAAGGTGTATTAACAGTAAATGATATTGAAAAATTCATACCCCTTTGTACAGAAAGGCTTATGATGCCAGATATTAATATGCAGTGTATATTATCTCTGATGCACTGTAATTTTTAGTTTATTTTACTGAAATACACAATATTACTGATATCCTTCCATTCTGATTTTGTGGACCAAGTGTACACCACATGAAAAGCTAGAAAATATCTGATTTATCAAAAGCACTTTTAATTCATCTAGATTTTCATTCAGATAATATTAAAAGGTATAAACATGGTAGCATTTTATTTGTCTTTTGTTTTACATCTGTTTCCTGTCAAATATTTTGCTATTAGTGTTTTTATCTTAGAAAATGTATAGCAGGGAGTGTAAATATTTCAAATTTCTGTCTGTTTTTTATGGTTTCTAACTTTATTTCAAGAATATATTGTTGATAAAATTTGTATGTATATTTTTTCAGTAAAGAACATATATAAACTGTGCAAATTTATGTCTAAAACCTATTTCTCTACTCTTTAGTAGAGTTCAAGACATTGATGTGCAATAACAGCCCAGATGAAGCAACAATTTGCTAAAGATAGCCACTTTCTTTTTAAACAAAATTGCCTTATAATTTAGTGGAAAGTGCATACAAATCATATTCTATCTGCCATGTTAAGCCTATATTCCATTATTAATTAGGTCTTTGCCTTCTGGATTTCTATTATATTACAACATAGTTCATCACAAGGAATGTGAATGAATTCAACATTTGATTCATTTACAGTTCAGTCCAAAACTGCTATTTTCTAGAGAATATCAAGAAATTTAAATTTTGATTTGATAGCTAACGAGGCTGTTACTGAAAGATATGCAATAAGAATAATCAAATAAATATAACTACATAAAACCACATACTACACCTATGACACTAAGGATTTTTTTTCATTCTAGCCTAACTTACTAAAGAAAATCACTGATAACATGATGAAAGTCAGTAAGGAAATTTTCAAGAGACATAATTGTAAGACATAATTATAAATCTGTGTTAAATGCGCTACAGTAGTGAATTTTAGGGAGATGTGCAGAGTGAAAAAAGAGGTTCATGACTGCCTCTTGGGATTATTAAGAAATACCCTCTATAACACAGAAACAAGAAAAAAATGGAATATTTTGTATATATATATATATATATATATATAATATGTTTTTCTAAGGAAAGAATACAGTACTATTTCTAGGGAACAGGTCCTAGGAAATGAGTTTTCCTCTGATGTCTCTTTATTTTTTTTTTTGTCTCTTTAACTGATCATTATCTCTTATGTGCACATTTCATCAATTTACAGAAACACCATCAACTTAATTTGTCTCCATAGCAAAACCTAGAAAAAAGTCTTGTTTCAATATTACTTTAAAACAAGAGACAATTGATGTTTCAGTCCTGTGTGTGTGTGTGTGGGGTGGGGGGAATATGAATATTTCTTCTTGATTCAATTAGATTAGAGATTGCAATGTGCAGTTTGAAGATATGTAATTTATGATTAAACTATGTGTAAATTTTGTAATATAAACTGGAGCAGATGTACCATTTCATTGGTTAGGACTTACACTGAATGTTAAGAAAGTTTGTTTTAATGATTCTAGCAGGTCACATCGCATTTTGAGAGTGTATTATTCCCATTGTGAAGCTCTTTAATTCATGTTTAATTTGGTGTATAGAATAAACATTTTAATGTTTGACCACTAGAATTTAAATAGTGAAATTTCAAAATAATTTGTTTTCTTTCCTATTTTGTGTTTGTTAAATCTCAAAGGAATTTGGAGCATACTGGTATTCCAGGTGCATGTGAATCCTGAAGGACTGTTGATGTTGGAAAGTTTATTGAATTATGATCATATATATATATATGTGTTGATATTGTTGCTATTGCTGTTTATGATGAAGTTTTTATAAAGTTGGGGAAGATAAAGAAACCCCAAATGACAAAAATCAGTGCTTCCAGTATATATTAGAATGATTTTTCTCTCAAAAATGTGCAAACATTATGTGAGAATTTCTTCATTTATTTCAGCTACTTCCAAATGTTTCCTCTCCAAATATTCATGTAAGACAAGTGCAAAAGCATACATAAATAAAAAAGTATATAAAAAGCAAAACTGAAAGTCTATTAAATAATATGTCACAAATATGCATGGTCATTATCTATGTTAATCAAAATCAGAAAAAGGACCAAATTTAGACATTTGGGAATTTATTTTCTGATAGTGTGATTTACTGAGCTATAAGGGTGATTCTTAAATTATCATACCTAAATATTTTTGAAGATTTGATACCTTTTCTAGACATACAGGAATGAACAAATAAGTTTTTACTGTCCTTTCTAACTCTTATTATATAATCAGATTTAGATAGTGTTTAGAATATTAAATGACTGGTAACTCTTGACTGCACCAATGAGGCTTTGAATGGAAGAAGGCTAAAATACGAGAAAGAGGCAAGGAGTTTGAGTCCAGTTATTCTCCTCTATGAATTATCTTTCTAAACTTGCACTAGGTCTGGTCTCAGCAACTGGTAACTTCCAAGGCTTGAGACCTGATGAGATCTTTCTCATCATATTACAAACTCTTTCTTTGAATGGATCAATAGAGCTATATGTTAACAAAGCCCATCGGTGGCTCTTTTGACATGTCAGAAATTCAGTCTTAAATTTATAAAATCTCTTATGTTAACATCAATCAAAAATAATTCCTTGAAAATAGAAAGAATTGATTTCGTTTGAAATTATAACTTAAAATTCAGTAAGAAGCATGAAAATAATACATTCAGGAAAATTGTTTATTCTATTTTATGGTCATATTCAATTACATGTGAGTATTAATTTACTAGCTTATACCCCATTTGTAAGTATGTATTCAAAAATATTTGTATGCTAAGTTTGTATACATTTTTTTCTTAAGATTTATCTTAATACTGTATTAGTGTATTAAAAAGTAACATTTGATACAAATTATTAAATAAATTTAGAAAGCACATTTATGTAGTCTCATTTAACGTTCTTGAATATTTTATTTCTGTTATGTAAATTAGTTAGAAAAAAGATAGTTAAATGATTTAGTGCTATTGTTTATTGGTGAGTCATGAAAATCTCTGCCTTCTCAAACTAATGTTTGTCACACATATTCACTAAAATGGAGAAAAAAGCATTTAAAAATATCACAGATTATTCAGTCATGAAAATGTAATCATGTCACATGTAAAAATAATTTTAAGTCATGGAAATTAAGTATGTTTGCACACATATATATTTCAAGAGTAACTTCATTTGTTTGTTTATATTAAAGTTTAATGTGAATATGTCTCCTAACATACATTTATGACATTCTGATTTATATTTTCCAGTATGGTGACAATCTTTTGTCTTTCTTCTTTTATATTTATTGTAAAGCAAATGTATATTTTTGCTTTGATAAACATTTTATCATCTTTTTTCAGTCTTTTAGTTTAATTATTATATTATGTTGACTACTTCAATTGACATAATCGACCTGAAAAACATGGAAGATAAACTAAACTGTATTTTGGCAGGAACCTCTTAATATTATGTACCATTTGCCACACCAGAGCAATTTTATTCAGTGACCATAAAATATTCATTCTCAATAGCTTTCTTATACTATCCATGTGTTTTCAGTAAATAGGCCTTTTAAAAGCAGTACAAGTTGACCTTAGCAGTAGCAATGAAAAAGCTACTCAGAAAAATGTGTGTGCACAAATAAGAGGGCAAATGTATAGTGATTGTGTGTGTTATTTCTTAGAATAAATGTGTTAAATTAATTCTATCCCTGCTTAAAATAATTGAAATTTCATAAAATATGTATTTATGTTCGTATTTGGATAAGATTTCACCTCTGTGACATCATACACATCTGAAAGTAAGCAATGTAGCTCTAGCCATGTGTCGGAAGTGAGCAGTTTGAATATTGTATGGCCCAGGATGGCAGTATGTAGTCCAGTGGCAAATTTGTATCAATTGTTCAATTTCGGGTCTTTATTGCATGTTTTCTTATTATTATAGATGTCAATAAAGTAATTATGAGAAAGAAGAATTGTTTTTACTGCAAACGTTTGCTAATTCAAGAGTGAAGGTTTTTTCTTTTTTTCATTTAAATGGCTTTTTTTTAAGAAAAGGTGCAACAGGATTGAAGGTGAGTAGGCAGTCTGGAAGAGAGAGAAGGAAGAAGCTTCCCATTTATTTTCATTTTAATTGTACATCTTGGTTATTTCCCCAAGCCCAGAACATGAACCTGGGTCTTGGGGAAGTATGTGGCTTGTGTTCAGCCAATGGTAGCAAATCTAACAGCTACTCCACCAGGGCATGCCTGGATTGGTTCTTACATTTATATAGAGTAAAATACATTGCATTGGTCATACATGCATGTGAACTAATTTACTTTTTGTTTACTTTGTAGTTTCTTCAATGTATTTCTTTGAGTTGGATATCATTTCAATTCCTTTACATAGTTAATGAACAATACTGCAGTGCTTTAGAGCACTTATCTTTCAACTTCCAAGACAAACTTTAGAGATATGTATTCCAGATTAGATTTATTGCCTCATTTAATTCAAAGAGTACCTAATGATTTGCCTTTACAACTGTTGAGGTTGCAAATAATTTTCTGGGTAATATGGATAATACTTGTAAAACAAAATACCTTCACCCCTGAGTTTATTTATTTATAGTTAAATGGAGTCTCAGTACTTGAAAATTCTCAAGTTGCAGAGTATTAGTGAATACACAATTTCACTTGACATTTTGTTAGTCCTGCAGTTTGATTAACAGTTATAGAGCACACATCTTTTGTTTTTATATTTTTTCTTTTCTCATCCATCTTTTCATTATTTTGTTATCAATTTACTTATTTTTGCCAACAGTTAACCTATGAAGTAACACACAATAAAATTTGAAATAAGCAAAACTTTAAACTTGCAAAAAGAGACTGAAGTTTTAGAAGAAATATTGTGTGTGTGTGTGTGTGTGTGTGTGCTTTACTTTTTGTTATTTATCATCCTGAATCTAGCCATTTGGAAAAAACACACAAGCATTATTAGTGAATGATGTGTGAAGAAAATTGTCGCATACAGATAATATTATAGTAACTTGACAATAACTCTTAAAAACTTAAAAAGGGAATTGGATGAATACATAGTCTGTGAATGGGGCAAAAGTACCCTATAAGAAAATATCATTGACTTTTTCTAATTTATCAATAGTGGAAAATTAATGAACTAATACATAGTTTGATTTAAATATATTATTGAAGTCACTGCTCTTATTGCCACAATGGGTTGTACTGATTGAGAAAGTAAATTGTCAGTGGTGTAATGGAAATATAAAAGACAAAAAAAACAAAAAAAGCCCCAAAACAAAATAAAACAAAACACAACTATGAAGAGAAGTATATTCTTTTCATTGTACAGGTGGGCTTAAGTTGAATTTTATTTGCTTCAATTACTGCTTAATTTAAAATTTTCATACTGTAACATCACATGATCTGTGCTCAAACCTCATCTATTTCACAGGAAAGCTAGATTGCCAGGGGAACAGTTCCTCATCCTTTTACCATTTTTTCCATGTGTAAAATTGGGCTAATTTTAGGTATCTTGTTAATAATACGGTAATGAATGATTTATGAACTTTGGTTGGAGAATGGAGGAACTATGTGCTTTAGAAGAAAGTAAGTATTCTTCTGGAGTGTGGCTTATGCATAACTCACTTTACAACTTGTGAGGTAGTATAAGAATATGACCCAAGACCAAACTTGGAGGTGGGCTCTATGCCTGACCAGCACTGAGCACAAACTTGTATGTAACAAATGAACTTTCTGAGATGATAACTGCCTCCACTTGAACAGACTGCACCCAAGATGTCCTGCCCTGGAATTTTGTTGTCCTTGTTTACTCACTGTTTTCTCTTCTTGCCCATTTGACCATTTTTGTTCACTCACTATTCTCCCTCTGATGTTATCTCCTTTAAAAGAGACTCCCCTACTTGTTGATGGCACGGTAACTTTCTGGGAACATGCTCAAGTGAATGCTGTCAGGGAAGCAGAGACATGTTCGACATGCCACTATTAGAACCCCACATCATGAGTATAATAAAGGCCATGTCGTTACCACCCATGCCTTCTCGTGATTCCCTCAGACTATCTACTAGTTAAAACATTACTCTGCCAGAACTTAAACATGTTCATAACACCATGCCATTTCATTTTTCATTAAATGGAGACGTGAAAAGATGAATGAACTATTTAGGCTCACTCAGCCCTTCAAAAGGTTATCTTAGCCTTCAGACTCTTAAAATGAAACTACCTGATAAAGTAAGGCTGTAAATCACCTAAAAAACAAAAAGGTCTCACATCCCATGGGCTTTGAACCAATGATTATGGGAATTTTCAAGTACTTAACCAAACCATGGCCATCTTATTATGACTGATGGTTTATACCCATGACATTATTCATGAGGAAGTTATCAACCCAGGGAAGAAATTAGAAAGTTAACTATTTAGAATTATCTAATGAAGCAGGAAAATACACGAGAAAGGCAGGTCTGAAAGTGTATTTGCATTATCATGCATTTGATAAATATTTAATGACTGCATATGATGGGATAAGCACTGTTCTAAGTACCAGGGTACAAAAATAATGAGATGGAAAATGGTATCTCCTCTTTTGGAGCTTTTGATCTAATAATAAGCAGAGAACTGGTGAAAATGTATTAGAAAATATCTGTGCTGTGAGAAATATCAAATAAGGACATGTAATAGAGCCTGACTATCAAAGCTGTGTATCAACTGCAATGCTTTTAGGTTCATATAACAGAACACCCTGACTCAGTTAACTTCATAATTAAACATTTCATTCTTTGACATAACACAGTATCCTAAGATAAGGAAGATTCACACTCAATACAACTTGGTTCTGACTTTGCTCTTCTGTAATTGGTTTTACCTACCATTGTCAACATTAACCTCAGGCTGATAGCAGGAAGAATGTTCCCCTTCCATTGTGACCTCTAGACATAAAACAAAACAAAACAAAAAACAACAACACCATCAAAAACAAAACAAAACTAAACTAAACTAAAAAACCCCACACACCTAGGAAAAGAAGAAATATCACTTTTAATCACTTTTCAAGAATGAAAATTTTTTTTTTCTTGTTAACTTCTGAACTGATGAAATTTTGGATAAAACTATGTCAAATGTCACTGACAAAGTAATCATTTTTAAAGTGAATGAAATTTCCATGACTATGTATGAAACAACGAAAAATGTGAATGTTCAATTCTGGTCAATTACATAACCTTATGTTAACGTCCTCTCATCTTAACAAGATCTTAACGATGCCTCACAACCATAGCATATTCATTTATTTCCTTTCCTACTTTCCAAATGATTAAGTCCCTCATTATTAGCAATAATATTGTCTTATATTTAATGAGTGCATTGAAAAAACTCAAATAGAATTTCCATAAAAACCTACCGTCAATTTCTACTTCCAACTACCTGTATCTGTGACCATATAATCTTCCTTCTCTCCTAGTGTTACGTCTCTCTCTCTACTGACAAAGCCAAGCATGTGTCCTTTTAGAAGTAGTAAAGGCTGCTTTATTTTGTGAGGGCCCAGATTTCATAATCTGAGCAAACAAATTAGGGGTACAATTTTATAGTGAGGGAGACGGGGAGGTGTAACTTAGAATAAGAATTACAAAGAGAACTCAGTAATTTGTGAATTCCTCACATGGGCAACACACAGGATTCACATAATTGCAAAATGCATATAGGGCTCCATTCTCAGGTGATAAAGAAAAGTCCTTTTATCTGGCCAATAGCTTCCAGCCAGCCCAGACTGCAAGGCACCCGATGGCTTGGTGGCCTTCACAGCTGGCTGCTAGAAACTGGGGGTGCGGCTCTCTTCTTCTACACTAGTATAAACACAGGACATATTTTCCATGCTGCTTCTGGTAAAATTCTAACTGTTTTATAGTTTGGCTTATTGCTTTAATGGAAACAACTATCTCCTCATAATTTTTGCCACCAAAGCTTACATTTGCTTACAACAGATCCTCTAAACTTGACTATTTTGACATTCTGTTCTAAATACAGTCTAAAGCTTGGGGAAGGGAGTTTCAGAGTTCTGTGATCTTACAACTTGTCTCTTCCTGAAGTAAAATGTTTCCACCATTGCTCCAGAAATTGTGACAGTAGTTCACCATTCTTAGAGAGACACTCCTGCTTCACACCTCAGGTACCAGATGTTAGCTTTTGACTTTCTTAATTGATTATTTTAGTATTGAACCTCTATTCTATGAGTAACACGAAATTAAGGCAAAGAGATACCAGTATCCTCCATGTTGTAGAAGAGAGTTTCTAGCTGCTGAAGACCAACAGTGGCCACCCAGCCACCAAGTACCTGATAGTCTAGACTGGCTGGAAGCTACTGTCAAGATAAAAGGGACCCCTTTCTAAGAACGAAACTTTATGTGCATTTTACAATTATGTGAATCCTGTGTGTTATCCATGTGAGTAATTCACAAATGAATAACTGAGTTCTCTTTGTAATTTCTGTTCTAATTCACACCTTCCCTTCTCCCTCACCAATAAAAGTGTATTCCAAAAGTATTTTGGGGCTCAGATTCTGCATCTGGCCCGCGCTTAATAAAGCTATCTTCATTGCTTCTAAAGAGCACCATTTGGATTTGTTAGTTAAGAGAGAGATTACACAATCTAACATACCTGGAAAAGAGTTTGCACCCTGTAAGTGGGGGCTGAGTGAAGGAATAAATTCCCATAGCTTTCAGACAATTTTCTGTAATAGAGCTTCTGCAACATATAGCTGGAAAATATAAGAAATACTGGTGGCCCCAACATCCCTGAGAGACACTGTAACAGTGCATTGGAAATTGACAGGAAAATGAAAACCTTATTTCTTGGCAGATTCTACATTAATAGATTTCCCACTATGCCTTGCTGGAGTTGAAGAGAGGGCGTAGGTAATGGTTCCAATGCTACAAAGGTAATATGTTCTTACTAAGATTTGCTAGAAATTATTCAAGCAAATTATTCATTAATTCATAATTTGGCCTTAGAATAATTTACAAAGACTTTAAAAAGTTAATTTTATCTTTGGTTTTAATAGCTTTTACCAGTAATAGTTGTTTTTATAGGAATGAGTTTTTTGCACCACCATTCTGGAACTTATTTCCTTAAAATTAATTTTAAAATTGCAGAAATGGAAAATTGATTCCAAGATGGCATAAGAATAAGATCTCTAGCTCACCTCTTCCCCACACACATGTTGAAACTGCAAATATTTAAGCATTATAGTATTTGGGGGTAAAACACAGAAAACTGATGGACTGGTTATCCACAAGGAAATGGATATATCAGAAAATGTAGAAAAAGCTGAGTAAACTCTCTGCACAACACTGCTCAAATATTGAAACCACTGAATGTGGAGGGACACCAGTGATATGGAGCTTCTCCCTGGACTGAAGGGCTTGATTTTAAATCAGTTGTTCCAACACCTGAAAACTGTACACAGCATTATGTGGCAAACGGAATGATGTGCCTTTGTAGAGAATAGGACTTAAGCAAACAAGATCCTGGGGCAGAAATACAGAGGCTTGTTAAATGAAGTTTGTACAAACATAACTGAAACATAAAATTCAGTTTGAAGAACAAGAGTGAGTCTGTGAACCAAAATGTTACTATCCATCCAATTCAGAATCTTTTAAGTGTATATGGCACCGGCATTGGCAGATGTCATATTGCATCCAGACCTAGAAAGCTAAACACACTGTATCGACACCATCAGCATACACATGGTGTCGACAATTGTTCTCATGGTTATGATCCTCATGACTACCTGGATATTACTTGCCTAGGGAAGAGGTAGATAGCCTTTACTGCAACCTTTGTCACAGGTAGATGAACACTTTCGTGGAAATCTAAGTTTGTGGAAATCGTGGACAGCTGTCTCAGGAAGGAGTCTCTAACAAACCGTCAAGAAATAGTCTCTCCATACACCCGGATCTGTTGTTAAATAGCATTTGTATATATTATACACATGCCTGCCACTTGCACTCTAAAGTCACCAATCCCTTTCAGCTAGAACTCGCCACCCCTGGGTGCTGGGGTTTGTAAGATACAGATCTCTCCTGAGATTGCATACCTGCTAGAGTACTGAGATGTGTGTATGTGTGTGTGTGTATGTGTAACCTGCTTGGTTCCAGAGGAAACTTCCAGGGCAATGTCTTCTCATAAGTGCCCTCCGGTGAGTTTGTGACCTTCCAGTGACCTGGACACACAGTTCCTGGGCCTCTTTCCCTGTACCTTTTTGCTTGTGCCTGTGACTCTGGGGGAAAATTGACTTAATACTGGGTAGAGATCATAACAAGCCTGCAAAGGAGACAGCAGTTACAATGCAAGACTATTGGGAAAGCTCATATGCAACTGTTATGCATTCTCTGAATGAACTCCAACCCTGGCATTATATGACAATTGAGAAGTAAATTCAACAAGAATAAATAAAATTTTTAATATATATGCATCTCATGAGGGAGCATCAAAATACATAAAAGAGTTATTAAGAGCAGTAGAGACACTGACTGTAACACAAAAATAGTAGGAGACCTCAACAACCTACTGACAGCATAGATACATGAACCAGGTAGAAATGCAGCAACAACAAGAAGAAAACAAAACAGCAGCCTTAAATGACAAATTAGACCAAAGGTATTAAATAAAGTTTTATAGACCAATCCATTCGACAATGGCAACAGTCATATTCTTCTTAAGTGCTTGTGAACATTCTCAAGTATAGACCATGTGTTGAGGCACAAAACAAGTATTAACAAGTTTGTGAATAATGAATCATAGGAAAGTATTTTCTCTAATCACAGTAGTGTAAAACTAGATCCACCACAAAAAGAAAGCTGGAGAATTCCAAAATAATAGAGACTAAACAATATGAATCTAAATGGTTATTAGGCAAAAGAAGAAATCAAAATAGAAGTTAAAAAAATACTTGGAGGTAAATTGCAATAGCAAAATTATTTTTTAGAAACTATGTAAATAATCAGAGAAGTACAAAGAGAAAAATAGATAAAAATAATGCTTTTATCAGGAAGCAAGAAAAATTTTAGATACATAATCTAATCCTATTCTCTAAATGAATGTCTAGGAAAATAGGAGCAAATGAAACTAAAAATTAGAATAAAGAAGAAAAGACTAAAAATAAAGAATAAATAATAGAATAAGAAATTAAAATAATATTCAGAATATCAATGAAATCCACAGCTAGTTCTCTGAAAAGATCAAATAATGACAAACTTTTTGGTATCCACACTAAATAAAAAAGAACCTCTAATAGCTTCGAACCAGTAATGAAAGAGAAGCTACAATAGATACTTAAGAATTATGAACCATCATTACAGATCACTGTCAAAAAATATATGCCAATAACTTGAACAATATAGAGGAAAAGGATAAATATATATAATCACACAACCTACCAATCCTTAATTAGAAATAAACAAAAATATAAATAAACTCATTAAAACAAGGAATTTGAAGAAATGATAAAAATATCCCAAACAAAAAAGTCCAGAAACAGTTGACTTTACTAGTGAAGTCTACCAAACATTCAGAGAATTGTTACCTATACTTCTTGAATTCTTCCAAAAATTGAAGAAAAGGGAATGCTTCCAAACATGTTCCATGCAGTCAATACACTATTGCTGAAAGCAGATGAGGACATCAAGCAAAATAAAGAAAATTGCAGACCACTATCTCTAATGTACATAGATGCTGAAAAAAGAGAAAAAATCATTATCTTTGATGAAAATAGATATAAAAATACTCAAAAAATGTTGGCAACCTTAATTCAACTGTATATTACAATTATCATACATCATGACCAGTTCATAGTTATTCTAGTAATGCAGAGATGGTTCTTTATATGCATATCTATCAATGAAATAATCCACATAAAAACAAAAAGGAATGAAATCAATCATATGAGTATATCAATAGAGACAGAAAACATTTGACAACACTCAGCAACTATTTATGACAAAAAGACTCAATAACATTGAAGTAGAAAGGGCATACCTCTAAAAGGTCACTATTGACAAATACATAACTAACAGCATATGCAATTGTAAAAATTTGAAAACTTTTACTCTAATATCAGGAATAAAGCAAGAATATCTCTTCATAGAGTTACTGTTCATCATAGCATTGGTGGTCCTAGCTAGAGCGATAAAGCAAAAAAATTGGAAAAAAATAAAAGCATTAATATTTCCATGTGTCATGATAATATACATATTGAATCCTGGCCCAGCTTCAGAAAGTGACTGGCAGACCCCCACCCTGCCCCACCATGGTCCAGAACCAGCACCATCAGATCTCAGGATCCACAGTCCAATGACATGTCCACCCATACCCAGAAATCCAGGGAGTTAAAGTGACAGAGGAACAAACTGCTTCCCTTCCCCACCCTACACCACAACCACACCAACTGTCTAAGCTGTGAGGCTTCTCATGTACAGAGACTCAGACCTGGTTATTTAGAACTGCCCCAGCTACAGGGCAAAACAACTTCAATACCTCTGTGGACTTCCTAGAAATGTCTGGACTCAGACCATTAACCAGGTGAATGAAAAAGAGAAATATCTCAGTCTAGACCCTGTGATCTATCCAGAAAAGCTCCAAGTTCCTACAGGCCCTCTGAGGATTCTGCAACCTCTCTTTGGGATGAGATCAGAAGAAAAGGAAAGCCACTGTGCTAAATGAAAAAAACAGAATGAAAAGTTTACACCAAAACATAAATCCCTTCAGAACAAAACCAAACTATCTGAAAGACAGGAAGATGCCAGAAGTTTCCCAGAGAGAAAAATCTATTGATTTTGATTAGAACAAGCTAAGACATAACAAATTAAAACATATATTAAAAAAATTGACTGATATGCAGGAGGCACACACAACTACTCAAAGGAAATTGGAAGACCTGAAAAAATAAGTGACAGCTCAAAGGGACTACTATACCTAAAAGACTGAGGCCATCAAGAAAGTCTTAGCATAAATCCTAGAGATAAAATACAAAATGAAGGGATTGAAGATAAACATGGAAATTTCCATAAACAAACTGAAACTCTCTCAGAGAAACATGGACCCCAATTTGAAGATAAGACCACAGAGATAACACTCATAGAAGAGGACAGAGAAAGAAGATTGAGGGATAGTAAATAAACCCTATAAGAAATATCAGAAACCATGAAAAGAACAAACATAAGTATAGTGGGTATCCCAGAAAGAGAAGAAAAGGAGAAAGACACAAAAAACTTACTAAAAAGTAATAGGAGATAACTTTTCTGCGTCTGTCACAGAAAGTAATCATGAAAGTCCTAGAAACCAACAGATCACTGAAATTCCTAAATTTATAAAAACTTGCTCTGAGACATACCATAGAAAAACTAGCAAAAGTTGATGATAAAGAAAAATTGCTCGACTGCTAAAAAATAGAAACACAATGTACAAAGGTACATCAATCAGACTATCATAAGACTTCTCAACAGAAACTGTACAGGCCAGAAGAGATTGGAATGACATATTAAAATGCTAAAAGACAAAAACAACCAACCAAGAATACTCTATCCTGAAAAACTATCATTCAAATAGAATGGAGAAATAAAGGTCTTAGAGGAGAAACAAAAGCAAATGGACTTTTCCATCATAAAGTCACCTTTCAAGACATGTTGAAAGGATTGCCACAACAGTGAAAATTAAGGCAGTTACAAAAATAATTCATGTAAATAAAGAATGTAATAGCTGAGCAAAATAACACTATAGTGGTTCAATATTAGGCTGTAAGACATTAGGATGTTTAATCAAACAGTGAGTTAAAAGAGAACAGTGAAATGAACAACGAGTTATCATCTCACACCTATAATAATGTCTATTATCTTAATTGCTGGAAAGATAAAATGTTGCTGTGTATATGGAAAAAAAGGGAACACTTTTACACTATTGGTAGGAATATAAATTTATGCAACCATTATGGAAAGCAGCATGGAAACCCTTTAAGATTTGAGAATGGAAATGATCATGTTATTCCACTTCTGAATATTTGCTTCAAAAATGCAATATGATTCAAATAGATATATGCACACTCATTTTTATTAAAGTATTATTTACAATAACTAAAAGGTGGAAACAACCTATGTGCTCACAGATAAATGAGTGATTAAAGATGTGGTATATATACACAGTGCAATACTATTCATCTATAAGAAAAGATGAAATCATGCCATTTGCAACAGAATGGGCAGATACAGAGAGAATTATGCTTAGTAAAACAAGACAGAATGGAAAACATAAACTTTGTATATTTTCTCTCATATATTGTTCATAGAGAAATCAAATGAATGAATATGACCTATCAAACAAAAGAAGACTTTTAGTATAGAAAATCAAATTAGTGATTGCCAGAAGGAATGACATTTGGATGAATTGGGTAAAATGGGTCAACTATTTCATGAGGACAGAATTAGAGATTTGGTGGTCAAATGTACAAATTGTGGACAGATATCAATTTATAATTTTGCACATTTTAATGCACGTACTGTTGTAATGCAAAGTTCCTTCAATAAAATAAATATTAAACAAAAACCTTAAAATATTGGTATGTGTCTCCTTTCATTTTCCTTGGAAATTTTTGAGCCTCTTTTATCTAGATGTCTATTTCACTCCTCCATTTTGGGAAGAATTCAGCTACTACTTCTTCTATTAATGTTTCCACTCCATTTCTTTTTCTTCTTTTTCTGGGAACTTTGTGGTACAAGTTTCTTCATGATATTATCCCATAAATCTTTTATGATATCTTTTTTTAATTTTAATTAATTTTTCTCTGCTGATTTACTCAGGTATTTTCTACAATCCTGTATTCTGGTTCATTGATTCTATTGGAGGCTTCTACCCTAGCCCCTTAGTTGTGTTCTTTAGCTCTATGAATTGTTTGTAAATTTCTCGTATATTCTGTCTTTGCTGTAGATATTATTTTTCATTCATTTTCCCTAATTTCAGTGAGAATCATCAGAAGTTTTGCTTTAAAATATTCTTCTTGCAATTTACTTATTTCTGTTGCATTGGAATTTTGATCTGATATTTTGTTCAATTCATCATTTGTGATAAATATCTGTCTTTTTAATTTGTTTTGTACCCTGTATTTACTTCTATAGATTAGCCTGAAAAGCTTCCTGTTTTTATGTACTAGTCTTATGTTAGGATTTCGTGTTGCAGTATTTAGACCTAGCTTCCAGGAACTCTAACTTCTAGGCCTTGGGGGCTTTAGGCTACAAGTAGGCAAGCAGGTAAACAGCATCTTCAAGGAGGGGAGGGACAGCTGTTTATCAGACTTTTAGAGTCTCTAGTGATCTTTTTTATGAGAGCTGTGCTGCAAAACACAAAATTTATTTAAAATATCTTGGCTATAATTTTGCTCCCAATATTTCTTATGTACTGATTTCATATTAATAATACAGGAATGCTAGAATTTGTATTCTTATACATGTGGGGGTTTAGTGGAAGATAATATTAGTAAATTAAAATCAAATGAAAATATACTTTATTCAGCAACTATTATCAAAATGTTCCTTGATTTAGTTATAGACACTGTTGTGACTGAAATCCTGAAAATAACCCCAACAAGCTAACTATATGAATGTGTTTTAGTTTGTCTTTTTTTCTCTTCTAATTGTCTTTTTGTTAAGCACTCTACTATCAGAAAATAATTGTTTCTTGGCTTTACGTTTTTGTTTTCCCCTACTGTGACAAATATTTCCTGTAGGTCATATAAACCATATGTGAGGAGGAGCTGTGGTAAGAGCAAACAGAAAAAATATTACAATCTTTTGCACTAAAGCTGACCTTGAAGCAAGCTTAAGAGAGTTTAAATTTTTTAAATTTTAAAATGTCATTTAAGTATATTAAAACATTTATGAGGCTATAAGAGAAAGTTAGTGGATATCATGAAAACATTTCATGATATTAAGAAATTATAGTTCCTTTTAAGTGCAACGGTTACTTTGTGGTTATGTTCAAAAATTATACTCAACTTAAATATGAAATAACACAACTATGTGACTTGCTTCAAAATAACCTCAGATATAAGGATACTAGGATGATATATAAATTAAACTAGCTAAAGCAGGTGTTGAATAGTCAAATATTTGGTAATGAGAGCAAGTGCTTCATGAAATACATTTTTACTTTTTATATAATTTTGAAAGTTCTCATAATAAAATACAATTATAAGAATAATTAGTTTATTTTTATTGACTGTAAGAAAAACATTTTATTCTTCATCTGGTGGGGATTAATATATTTTTAAGGGAAACTATTGTGTCTTAAAATTTTCTTCTCCTTATGGTACCCGGGGCTCCCTTCAGCTATCTGAACCATGGATTTCCAATATCTTCACTCAATAATTGGTACATTTTAAGATCTTGTAAATTCTA